>JAPMUY010006004.1:65000-195000 GCA_026901105.3 Galaxias olidus | reverse complement strand
TGGAGCTGCAGAAGGAGCGTCAGGCTCTGGAGAAACAGCAGCAGCAGGAGGTCAACAAGCTCAACCAGGAGATCCAGCAGGCCAGGAAGCTACACAACGCCCTGCAGTCCCAGGCTGAGAAGGTTCACACACACACTCTCTCAATATAATCTGTTAAGACTAAATAAGGTGAAGACCTTTGAAGGTGAAGGCCTTTGAACGGAATCATTTTGCAAAATTTTCCTTGGTTCAAACCTAAACATAACTATACATAACTGTCAGAGACTCTGTTTCCTTCCTTGCTCTCCTCCTCTTCTCTCTTTCCTTTCCTCCTCCCCCTCTTGTTTATTTCTCTTCTCCCTTATTCTCAGGGGAGCACAACTGCTCTCAAGGTCAATGAACTCAAGTTCCTTCTCCTTTTCTTGCCCTTGCGTGCTTGTTTTCTTACTCTCCGTTTCTTACACTTGCCTTCTGTTGTTCTTTCTTTTCCTCGTCTCCTCTCGGTTGACCCCCCCTCCCTCCCCCCCTCTCTACTCCCAGTGGAAGGGGGAACGCCGAAGGTAATACCCGTGTGAGCGTGTTGAGAATGCAGAATGCCTTGATAGCCTGTCTGTCTATCTCTCACCTGAACCATAAAGAACCTGGGGGCGTGTGTCAAATAATAAGCCTTCCCATCCAGACAGGCGTGAGAGCACGGGGGTGTTTGTTTATGTGTGTGGGGGTGGCCGGGCAGGCCGGGGACATGCAGGTGAGATTGATGACAGGAGGAAGGGAGGCGCATGATTGAAATAATTTTTTTTGGCTGTTTGAGTGTTTTGAACAATATAGATGATTCGGTAGAAATGCAATGTCATTTAGGTAGGACAACTATTTGTGATCTGCTGTTATTTTCCAAGTGCTTCTCCTTCTCGCTTGTAAAAACTCCTGCTTTTATAAACAGTGATTCTTAATCATCATGAAATTTGCTAACCACTATGGAGAAACCACACAAACCTATCTAATCTTATTGAATCAGATAAGGTTTGCCAAACATTCCATGCTGGAACGCAGACAGGAGCACAATGAGCTCATAGAAGAGTTTGTTCCCTCAAATGAGCTTGTCATTTCATTCTCGATAATGGCATAACCGTGTTTTTAATGGAATTTATGGGCATTTTGTGTCAGTCTACAAATTGATTTAATGTCAATTTGCAGGGAAGTGATGTTGTGTTTACCATAGCATGGAAGTGTAAAACGTGTGTGTGTGTGTGTGTGTGTGTGTATGCATGCATAATGAGCATAGTTTAAAATGCATAGTTTGGTTAGTTTCCCCTTAGTGATCGGGGATACATATTTGACAGAGAGCTCCACCCTCTTTTCTCCTCCTTACCTTCCTTGGCCCCGTTTCTTGTAAGTTCTATTTTTACCTGTCACTTCCCCTTTTCCTCGCTTCCTTCCATCCTCTCTTCACATCTCTCTGAGTATCAGCCCGATAATGTACTCTGTCCCCCCCCCTCACCCTGTCACCCTGTCCTCCATCAGGTGTCCCTCCAGAAGCAGGTGCTGGAGACAGAGGTGCAGGCTTTGAAAGATAAGCTCAAATGGACCCAGGGACAACTACAGGACAGCCAGAAGAAAGAGACCCAAACCCAGAGCAAACTCACAGTAAACACACACACGGGCCCAAAAATTTGAAAAAATTTGAAAAGTCTTGTCTGGACATATCAATGAATTATTAAACAGCCTAGCACTGAAATATTGTTGAATTATTCAGAGATCCTATTGTGTCCAATGTGACATCTCCCATATGCCACCCTAGTTCCCTAACTGGTGGAACAGTTGTTTTAGTTTTTGTGTTTTAAATGGTTGTCGCACAGCGGCTACCTTTTTGACTATTGTTTATTGGAGAGATAACACTATAGATGTCATACAGTTCTCCTTCCACCCCCTGCAGGAGGCGCTACGAGAGTCGGAGGCCCAAGCCTCGAGCCTGGAGCAGAGCCGAAGGAGAGTGGGATCCCTGGAAGAGGAGGTGAAGAGGCTGACCCAGGAGCTGGCTGAGGCCCTCCGCCTCCTCAAGGAGCTCCAGGGTGAGGACAGAGAGACAGAGAGACAGAGAGACAGAGAGACAGAGAGACAGAGAGACAGAGAGACAGAGAGACAGAGAGACAGAGAGACAGAGAGACAGAGAGACAGAGAGACAGAGAGACAGACAGACAGACAGACAGACGGGGGTTGAGTGAAGACGAGGGGAGGGTGGAATGTGGTTGGATCCAGTTAGAGTGTGTACACTGGTCAAGTGCTCACACTGCTTCAGAATTCAGAACAAAGGTTTATGAGAATACTGTGACTAAAGTGTTGTTGTAAATGGTGTTGCACTTGATGCATGATGTCACTGAGTATCAGTCTTCCTTCCTGATATTAAAGTTCTCAGTCCATTGCTACCCCCTGCTGTCTGTTAATGGAAACTAAAATGCTGGCGTTACTGAGCAATTTTTATTGCATTGTAGTAATAATAATACGAATTTTAGACAAATAGCCCAATTCAAAAATTTATTGTTTAGTATTTTCAATACAAACATGTTTATGTTTTTTTTTTATTTAAAAAATAAAATCCTTTTTATTGCCTCTCTCCTTAGAACAACAACCTCCGCCACCAGCAGCCCTTGTACAACTGTCTCTCGCTGGCCAAAGCTTCTCCCCCATCCATCAGCCTCCGCACGGTCGAGCCACCCCTTACCCTCCCTTGGTCCAGACCCAGAGACACCCCACCACCAGAGGGGAGCGGGCTAGAGAGGCGACCCAAACAAGATCCAAGTACCCCAAAGACAGAGAACCAGGCGAGGGCATCGAGTCGGAACACGTTCCAGCCTTTGGCTCCTCGGGCCGAGAGCTGGCCGGTAGTCCTGGAGTGGAGAGGGAGGGCGAGGAGCTGGGTGGCGAGGGGACGATGAGGAGATACCCGAGAGAACAGAAGCTGGAGGACCCTGGGACCGAGAGCCCCACCAAAGACCCAGAGAGCGCTGGCTCTCCAACACACTGCCACTCTGCGTCCTGCTCCCCGCACACCCCAGAGGTACAACCCACTGAACCCCAGCCGCATCCCCCCTCCAAGCCCACAGGTCCCTCCACACCTGAGGACGTTTCCACCCAGCAGGAGCTCCGGCGGGAGAACGGCGCGCTGCGCTCAGAGCTCCAGGACGTGCGGGAGGAGCTCCAGAAGCGCCTGGAGGACCTGGAGGCTCAGCGGCGAGCCGAGGCAGAGGCCAGGACTCGCCTGAAGCAGCTCAGCCGCAAGCAGGCCGCCCAGACGGGAGAGAGGGAGGAGCAGGAGAGGGAGAGGAAGAAGCAGAGGGAGGCGGAGGAGAGGGAGAGGAGAACTGAGCTGGAAGAGGAGAAGGCTGAGGTGGCGAGGTTGAAGGAGGCGCTGGCTGCCATGGAAGCCGGGGCGGAGAGAGAAAGGGAGGAAAGAGATGGAAGGGTGAGGGAGGAGGAGGAGCATGAGAGCGTGTGGGTGGAGCAGAATCTCCAGCTGAAGAAGCAGCTGGCCGAGGTGAAGACCGTGCTCGCGCTGGAACGAGACGAACGAGAGACTGAGAAGGAGGAGGAGAGGAAAAGGCAGAAGAAGGAGGAGACCAACGAGCTGACTCTCAGACTAACCCAGCTGGAGGCCGAGTTAGCGACACTGAGGAGCCGCGGGGAACGGGGGGTTAAGAACGTTCCGGAATCCAATTCTCCTCTGACGTACCTGACCCTCAACCACGACGACACGAACTCCAACATGGCCGGCCGGGACTTCAAGCTCCTCCCCTCGCCCGACCAGCATCGCCTCTTCTGTGAGTCCACCAATCAGCTCAACACGGCAGTCTGCCAGGCGACCCAGGACCTGATAAAGGGAGAAAGCACAGCTACGAAGGTCCCACAACTCTCTTCCAAAGAGGGAGGGACCCTTTTGGACCTCATGGAGGAGTCTCTCTCAGACCTGGAGGATGCAACGACGGAAAGCCACTTAGGGTTTTTCTCCTCCTCTGAGGAATCGCTGTTGGGGGAGGCCAGTGAGGAGCTCCAGAAGGGGGTGTCTGTGACTTGTGACCTCGCCCAGGAGGTGGAACGTCTGCGCCGGGAGAAGACCCGGGAGGCCGGGCGTGCCAGACAGTGCCAGGCTAAACTAGAGGCCCTTCAGAACCAGGCAATGACAACCTTTATGAAAATATTATCCTTTTTTTTTTTTTTTTTTTTAAATGCAGCTACTGTAGTAATGGATCTTTAGAAAGAACATCACTAATACATTTTTTCATTTCTTTCCCTCTCGCTATTTCACCCTCCGTCTCTCCTCTCTCTCAGGTGACACGACAGACCCAACAGCTGACGTCCGCCTTCGACAAGCAGAGCCAGCACATCACCAACCTGCTGGGGGAGCTGCACCACAAAGAGGGCGCCCTCCTCAGCCAGGGAGCCGAGCTGCAGCGCTGCCGAGACCAGTTGGCGGCCCGCCCAGCCCAGCCAGGGGTAACAGAGGAGGGACTGGCTGAGGAGGAGGAAGAGCAGCTGAAGGAGGCAGAGGAGAGGGAGACTCAAGTTAAGGTCTGTGTGCTCAGCCATGCAGCAGAACTATCCACCGGTGTCTCACCTCCCTCAATCTGCGTTACTGATGAGGCCTCTAAAACGCTTGCCGCTGAGGGTATAGCTGGTGCTGTGACAGCTGTTCTGGAGGCCTCTCCACTATCTTCTACCACGACACAAGACACTAGGGAACGGATGGAGGCAGCACCGGCGAACACACTACATGAAAGACCAGCTGACCTGACAGTGGACAGTCAAGGGTCAGTCAAAGCTGAGAAGACTCAGCAGCCCCGAATAAAGGAGGCCCCGGACCCTATTGTTAACAGAACAGGCACCAACGAACAGGGACAAAATGGAGGAGGGGTTGACCTGTCTGAAGCACTAATGTCTCTGAGACAGGAGAACCAGCAGCTCAAACAGAGACTGCAGTCTGCTGGGATCTTGCAGAGAGAAACCAGGTCAGTAGGGGAGAACACGACACTACCTAGTAGCCATGGGAAGATTATGGACTTTATAGGGACCCAGGAAGAAACGGGAGATAAACCTACTTCCTTGTCTAGAGAGCATGACATCGTATGCTCCTCAAGTGGGCTCGGGGACCTCACCAGCATGCGACAGGAGTTAATACCTGAGAATGGAGGGAAGTCCAATGCAGAGGGGAGAAGAGGAGGAGGAGGAGGAGGAGGAGGAGAGGTGGTGGAGGAAGAAAGGGAACTGAGGACAGAAGAGATGCAACTGTCAGGTTCAGAAACTGTCAATCAGCCACAGATCACCAGCCTTGAGCAGCAGGTGGGATATTTAGTAATTGGTCATTAAGGTCAGCCATTTTAAGTAAGAGGTTGTCCTGTTGTCTCTTGAAGTGTGGTGTTGCTCACTATTAAGTGTACCTCCCCCTACTGTCCAGGTGGTGGCACTGCAGACTGAGCTCCAGGCTCTCTCTGCAGAAAACCAGAAACAAGAGGAGGAACTGGTCATATGGAGGCTTACAGCCAACACGCCCCAGAACCTGAGCCAGGACCAGCCTCAGCCCCAGCCCCCTTGCCCCTCACTGGGCCAGGATGAGCCAGCAGGCATGGGGGTCTGTCCGGGCTTCAGCACTGTGACGGTCATCAGGGAGGACGAGCTGCTCCTCTCCTGCTCCTCCAACAGACTCTATGGACGCACCCTGGCCTCCAGGTAACACACTTGACAGCTCTGGAGTTAGTGAGTCATAAGTCAAGTTAGGAGTTACCTTGCGTCTTGTAGTCTTGCCTGTGCGTTTTTCAGTTGTTTTTACAAGTTGTTTTATTGTAAAGACAATAGGTTTTTGTTTGATTGCTCCACAGACTACAGCACTGCAACACACCTGAACCAAAGAGTGAACAGCAGCATCCTGAAAAGACATCTGGGCATCAAGAGTACATACAGGACACACTTGTTGATGAGGTAAGCACTAAGCAGCTATCATTTTGACTGAATACGATAACTTTAGTAGAGGATGAAGTATCAGATGAAACTAGAAATGCCATTTTCAGCGTTGCTTTTGGTTTAGGACTCGGACAAAGAGAATGAGCAAAGCAGTGTGAAACCTACCAAGACCAAAGCAACACATCACCAAGACGACGAAAAACCGACGGCAAGGACCCGTGGATCCTCTGGAGAAACTTGTCGCCACCAGTCAACGTCTGACGCTTCGGTTGCCATCACCAAAGACGTCCGTGCCCACCTGACGCTCCAGTCCAAAGCAGCAGAGCTAGCTCACAAAGACTCACCTGAGAAGAACAAACCAAACACTCCCAGAGCAACAGAGCAGACCTCGAGCAAAGAGGCTGACTCGTCTCTGAGGAACGGGAGCGAAGATACGAGAAGCGCTGCCACTCAAACGGAGAAAACGACAGAAGCCAACCCCGCGGTTCCGGCTGTGGCCCCACAGCTTCACCATGTGCACACCCAGACTGAGGAGGAGGAGGAGGAGGAGGAGGAGGAGGAGGAGCTAACCGAATCCCCTCCCCTCTCCCCCGTCCTGCCATCCAGGAGCGGCGACGCGACGCTGTTCTCCGGTTCCTTCCCCATCCCGGCCGACCCGGCCCGCCTGGCCGAGCGCATCCGCCGCAACCGGAGCCAGATGTCTGCGGCGTACGACGACACGGAGTACGAACCCTACGGGCTGCCCGAGGTTGTCATGAAAGGTGAGAGACAGACAGCAGGACTCTTCCGTTTGTGTTCTTTTCCTGTTTTAAACCTGCGAGGAAGTGGTTGTAAGAGTTGCAGGGTAAATGGTCACGATACCATGGCATACAGTCAGGGGAGGAGATCTTTTTTAAAATTTTGGGCTAATATTGTCCCAATGTACTGAAATCTAGGGGCATGATGTGAATAATGAGGGCAATTTTTAACTGAGGAAATAACACATACTCCAAATGCAGTTATCAATGTTTAATTACATTTTCCTGATTATGACAAACGTCAAGAAACACTCAAGCCTTACATGTGATGGGTAAATATGTAAATGGTTTCTCGTGCTTAGTGGTAAATTCTGTCATAAACCCTCCTTTTAAAAATAGTCTTTAGGTCTAACAGTCATTGTATAGACTGATATTTCTCAAGTAAGTCGTTTAATTTCACAAACCGTTCCTGTTATTGGATGTGATTACATTGTCCTATTTAACTGGGCAGCCATCACAGCTGTTCAGTGGGATCAGTTTACATCTCCCCTGGATCACTGTCTTTTTCAATGGCTGTTGTGTAGTTAACTTAAAGGTGCAGCATGCAAGTTTGAATATCTAGCAATAAATTTACATTTATTATGTTTTTTTTACGTTTATCACATACCTCCTGGAGGATATCATTAAACCGAATGCTCAGAGAGAAGGTGCGCTATATGAGGGCCCTGGGTGTTCAGCTTTCAAAAAATCTAGGGACGCCCACCTATCCCCAACCAATCAGGAGAGTTTTTGCAAGGAGTAAGGGCTACCTGCCTGTCAATCACCTCGCGTGCACACTCATAGGTAAAATCCATGCTTACAGAGTCACCCTCAAAACAAGCTTGTTACAATTCGCGTTGCAGACAGAAGTAGCAGCGGTGTGAACTAGTAGGCCTAGTTGCAAGCCGGGTGAAGTCGTTGCATGTCGTCGCAAAAGACTTTGCTTGTCAAATCGACAAGTGCAGTTTTAGAACGTTAGGAATATCGCGCTAGATTTATGTCAAAAAGGCATTATTCGTGTACATGCATATGTTGGATATACTCAGCAACGTATAGTAGTTATGTAGGCTATGTGCCAATCGCAGCTAAATAAAAACGATTGTCATGCACTAGCTCATACTAATAGGGGAATCAAATTATGAAATTGTTTTTGTTAACGTTATCTTACTGTATGTTGTTACTATGGAAACGGTCATTTGTGTCAGTGCTCGTTGCTTTGGTGTGACCCACTCAGTTTTAGAGCGTTTATGATCAGACGTTCGGGATAACCACTCAGTTTTAGAGCGTTTATGATCAGACGTTCGGGATTCTTTTGTTTCTCACCTCAGAATCAGACATCGCTTTATGCGTTGTTGGTGAGAACCAAAAATATGCACAACATACACGATTCATATAACACTGCCTTGCTCAGGCTCATAAAGTCAAGTCAGTGCGTGCACGGGCATGTTTGGGATGGGCCATGGAGAGGGATAGGAGGGACCAAAGACTCAGGAGGTTGGCCTTTTTGAGTGTTTGATTGATTTTGAGTGTCAAATGTTTTGCCATTTCCCCCCAAATTCTCTAGAACTACATACTGCACCTTTTAAGGGGGTGTTTTTTTGTGCTAAGTAATTAGCATGTAAGTAGTAGACCTTAATGGAGTTTTTTGTCCAACAATTGTGAATTTCTTGGGATATTTTGCACTTCACCCTCCGTGAAATTCAGTCCCTGTATACAGTGCCAGCTCAGTGGTTTACTCTCATCATGCCAGGCACTAGGGGAGCAGGTCTGTAGATGTGGCAGATCATCAACCGTCCAGACAAACAACTACCCCTTGAGCACTAGGAAAAGAAACGGTCTGCCTACAAACTACGTAAACAAGACGGAGCCTTTACTGGACCGAGCGTTTACTGATCATTTCTTCCACCTTTTCCTCCTCTCCTCTCTTTCTCTCTTTCTCTCTCTCTCTCTCTCTCTCTCTCCATCTCCATCCCCCCAGGTTTTGCCGACATCCCCAGCGATGCCTCCTGCCCCTACATAGTGAGGAGGGGGCTGCTGGGTACGGCAGCAGTGCCCCTCCCACAGAGGGACTCTGCGCCGATGGAGGAGACCGACTAGGATGCTGCTGCAGGTGACCACCTACTGTTTACCACTGAAAACTATAGAGCCCATATTCACTGGATGTGTGATAACTACGCTCTCACACCCCTTTTCCACCAAATTAGCCCTGGTTGTCGAAATGTTTCCAGTCAGGATTCTTGTAACCTTGGTGCTATCTAGCGAACCAGCCCGCATTTACACCAGTTTTGAGCGGAACCATTGTATTCAAGGATGTGTCATTAATGGAGGGCGTTGTACAATACACTGCATCCTCTCTTTCTAAATTGTAGAATATGATACACCCACTGATGTCGTCAGATTTTGCACTTCAGGTCAAGAAAAACCTCGCTATTTTTATTGGTTCCATCCACCAGTTTATTTTTGGTCTAAGTGCTCAGAACGGTTTAAAATTATGAGCAAACCTGAACTGAACCTGCTCCATGTAGGTGGAAAAGAGGTATCAGATGTGGAGAATTTAACACTATCCAGATAATATGTTAGCAAAACATCTAGAAATATATTTGAGGAAAAAAAATACTAAAGCCAATATTTATCTAGGCATCAAACAAATGACAAAGTATATGGTTCTGTTGACTGCCATCTAATGTGTGTTCTGTGTGACATACATAGAGACTGCAGTTGACAACACGAGGGACACCGGTGGACATTGGGACAGTGGACATCCTGCTCCACGGATGCTAAAACCTGCAGCCTCTGGCCCAGCCATCCCCCAACACACCACCCAGCTCTGGGCCTGGCTCGCACCTGACCTCTTACTCCTCACCTCCCCTAGTGACCTTGCGGACTGTTGTTAGAAACACCCTCAGCCACACTTGTGTAGCCTTGCTGAGTTTTTGCAACTTTGCATATATTCCAATGTAAACACTTTCCATGCCCACATGCATGTCTGTGTCTAGGAGTTCAGACCAACAGTAGTCCTTTGGCGTTTTGTAGAATGTTCCAATAAGCACCTTGCATAACACTACTTGTCCAAAGAGATTGTTTGGTTTCCTAGCACCTAAGATTCACACATCTACAAATTGCCTTGGCGTGCTTGAAGTGAAATATGGTGCCTAGTCGTTAATAGTTCTTTTTTTTTTTTTTTTTTTTTTTTATGAGCTGATTGCCAAGATTATTGTGATTTTCTTTCCTTTGGGTTTAAGGCAAAGCCAGCCAGTCTTTTTAAATCCCATGAAAACTTGAAGTTTTTGTGAATAGCCTTATTTATAGACACTTGAATGTGTTTGTGTTCAAGCTCTTTTAAGCATAGTTTAGAAAGTTTATAGTTCAAAGTGTGTGTCTGTATGAGTGTGCATGTTTTCTGTGTCGTCATAGTGTTTTCTCAAATGTGGTGTGTGTGTGTGTGTGTGTGTGTGTGTGAGAGAGAGAGGGAGAGAGAAAGAGAGTTTGTATGACTCACCTAACCTGGGCCACTTTCCGCTCCATGTATGGTGATCCACTGCGCTCCCTCCTCTCGTCTCCCTCTCTACATCTTCATCTATTTTCTTCTCTAATGTAAAGTTTTTACAAACATTCAGGCTAGCTTAGGATGTTCTGAGAATCGTACAGGGACGTTTTGCTTTTATGATAAATTATGCAACTCTTATACTGCCCGTTAGTTTTGCGACTGAAATATTGGGAACTCTTTAGGATGTTTTCCTCACTTTCACAGGTTTATTCTTGCACACTGTTACTCCTCAGAAATACAATTAGCTGCAATTCTTTGGTGGCTGTGTAAAACAATTGCCAAGTAGAGAAGCTATTCCACTTTTTTGTTGCAATCTGAAATGCCTCGAGCATGAAGGTTTCTACTCAATTGACGACCTTGAAATAGGACAAAGCAGGTTCTAAAATTGATCTTAATATTTGTATTCCCTTAGAATATTAGGATGCAGTCATAAGCTGTTAAAGGTAATTTGCACGTGTTGCCTTAATTTCAAACTGGTCCCACTCTTCATTTTCTCTGCTGTTTCTATAAATGGAATACACAAAACTTTCTAAAAGCCTATCTCAATGTTCACCTCTGACCTATCTCAGGGATCTGTAGTTCTTTTGGCAATCCAAAGTACTCCAACCTTGGTACCACTGAATTCCCTCCCCTGTTTATGACACTGTTATCAGAACGGATTGGCAATGATACCGTGTGTTACTGTTACAGCTAGAATAAAAGTCTGGACCCCCAGTTGTCTTGTCTGCTCGTTTTCTGTGTCCCCTTTTAGATCGCACCGTCGCTGAATGATGTGTATTTTCCAACGCAGAGATCTTTGCTGCAAGCCTTTTCCATAGACTCTTCTGTCTCTGTCAGTGGATTTGGCACACAATAAAAAAAAGGAGCTTTCTAGTGGACTTGAGTTGGCTGTAGGATAATTGACTAGCGAGTAGCGACTGCCTTTCAGGTTATATTTTCAGAAGTATCTCATTAACTGATCCATGACATTTTGTTAGATGGGGTGGAGGCAAGGCAGATCAGACAGGAAGGAGAGACCAATAAGTTTAAGCACACGACTATAGCTTCAAAGTGTCTGCTTTATGTCATATTGCACGACAGTCGATTCTCAGTGGAGTTATTGGGATATCTGAGACAAGCCACAGTAACAAATGAGTAAGTGAGCTTTCTTTAGAACTTTCCCAAGTCGCTGCTGTTAGCAACACGTGGATTTATACCGCCAATTCATCTGCATCCAGACCAGGAAATGGACTAGGGCTCTGCTCTTCCTCCAGCTACCACTTTGTCATGACCATGACAATGTATTGGCCCCTTCACATACTCTGTCTTGAACACACAGACACACAGACACACACACAGACTTACTCATCTCTTAAACACAAATGAATTTACATAAACACATATATATGTAGACCCTTTCAAACCCTCCTCCTAGAATGCCCCTTTCCTCAGTTGGAGTGATCTAGTGTCCTGAGACTGGGGAAACACCTTCCAAGGACCAGGCACCCACACTCTCACTACTAACAATCTCACACACTCCGCAGCGAGCATGGGATGGTGAGAGGAACTTACATTAGAACAACATTTTTGGCACTAAGCTGTGATTCTCCGGTAAGACACTTATAATGTATAGTACATTTGATAGTTAGCATTTGATTAGTTTGTTCTTTGTAGTTTTGTAAGTCATATTTTTTCTTTAATTTGCCATCCACTTTTACGTGTCAGGCTTCAGATGGGAAGTGTCGGTTTTATGTTTTATTGTCTTGATTTGGAAGCTTATGGAACAACTCTAGCTAATCATTCACACTGAACTTAAGGTAGGACATATTGATGTTTGCACGCCACTTGAATGCCAAAGTTTGACACCCATTCTGTGATGACGTTCTCTTAAGAAATGACCATAGCAATATTGCACACTGATATTACTTAGCAAAGGCCCTTTGTGGCAGAAACTTTACGCCACAAAGAGCATGAACTAATTTGGAAGAAGCTGCTACACACAACAATTAGTTTAATTAGAGGAAAGTAAAGTTATGTTGTCTTCATACAACCGTTTTGCAATTTGAACCCTGATTAATTGAACCTTGCGTCAGACTGTTTAGCCTAGATTAGCGCATCAAACAGAGCTATTTAGACCTCCAACATGTCTAACAAAAAAATCTAAATATGCCGGTGGAGGCAGGCTTAGTCAGTGATAACTTAAAAGACCTTTTTAGCCTTGTAGGAGCTGAACATTTTTCAAACAAACCAGGGCCGGCAGGCCAATTAGACCAAAATGCGAACAGGCACGGAACTCTGTGAAATATCAGCAAGTTGTCAGTGTTCTTTCAGGAACACTCTGGCCAGCCAATCAACAGAAGTCTACACCAGTGATACTTCATATCGCCTTCTTTCATTGGCTAGCTTTGAATTGCCAATCTGGAGTCGGTCTAAATCCAGCTGGGAGGTAAACATCATTCAAAGAAAACAAAACATTTGGAAACAGATAATATGCCCCCCCTCCCAAATATATTTTTTGATTAGCTTCAAGACATATTGCAGCAGCTTGGCATGGTCTAATCGTTAAGAAGGCTTGGCCCGTCGACATCCTGGCTGGTCTGCTCTGTATCAGGGTGTCTCAGCTTTATTATGACAGAGGCCCTAATGTGAACACTCATCTACACCACTCTATTATTCACCCTGCAGCTACAGGAGCTGGGGAGAGAAAGAGAGCGAGAGAGAAAGAGAGAGAGCGAGCAGGGTGAATAAGAGAGGTCCCTCATCACCAGACTCAGTCCTGGGTCCTGCAGTCCAGAGGAGCAAGAGGGTAAGAAAGAAGAACCAAGCAGAAGGGGACATGGGATGAAGTTCAGACAAGGATGTCTTAAAAGGTATTCAAACCAAGCCTTTCCTCGATATAGAGCTGTGTACTATGTAGATGTTTTCTATCTCACTATGTTTTTCCTGGCACTGAAGAACTTTGACGCACACAGCTACACAAATGACGTAGGCATAAAGTTACTTCTGCTTTTTTAATGTTCCAGGCTGTTGTTTACACACACACACACACACACACACACACACACACACACACACACACACACACACACACACACACACACACACACACACACACACACACACACACACACTCTGACATACTCTTTGACATACTCTTTAAAGGAAGTTCCTGTTTATGCCCACCGGCCAGCTGTGTTCCTCTGCCTATCCTGGCTGTGATCCATATCGGACCCTGGCTGCTGACCCCTGACCCCAAGCCCCTGAGGGAGGTAAATGGGTAGAAATGCGCTGCCCCACCCTGATGGCTCTGCTGGCGGGGGTAGTGCTCTATCTGGTAATGGGAGCGCTGGTTTTCAGTTCCCTGGAATCCCCACAAGAGAAGCTGGAGTATGAGAAGCTTCTCAAAATCCGAGACGCTTTCCTCCGCAACTATTCCTGTGTCAACGAGACTGGTCTCAATGAGCTGATTAAGGTATGGGTGGAGAAAGACATACATATTTACACACCTGTAAAAATATTTAAATGATCTTTGATTTCCTTACCAATCAAACCCACATACTCACACATACATCCTCTGTGGCCTGTCTTTGTGTTCTAGAATGTAGTGTCTGCTGTGGGGGCAGGCGTGGATGCAGGAAACAGCTTCTCCAACTTTACCAGCAGGTGGGACCTAGCCAGTTCCTTCTTCTTCTGTGGTACCATCATCACCACCATTGGTAAGCCACTCACTGATGGTAGTCTCCCTCTTGTGGTGAATTGCAAAAATTACCTACAGCCTGGGACAAGTTGGTCAGTGCGTTTGGATAAATGCTGACCTTTTCGGACTCCATACTGATTTAAAATACCATAAAGAAACAATGTGTGCAATACCACATTCTACATAAACTATATGTTATGTTCCCCTTATACCAGGCTTCGGTAACCTTTCACCTCGGACGTGGTTTGGTCAGCTGTTCTGTGTGTGCTTCGCCCTGGTGGGCATCCCTATGTTTGGCATCCTTCTGGCTGGAGTGAGCGACCACATGGGCACAGTCCTTAGGAAAGCTGTGGCCAATATAGAGACTCTGTTTTTGGTGAGATGTCTCAGCTCTGTCCGCTCACTAAACTTCCTAATCTAGTTCCTGTGGGTCAATTATCATTGGTAAGAAGACATGGCCCAGTTCAAATACAATTCAAGTAGCGTCTTTCTATTTACCTTGTAGTTCAACCAGCCTTGGAATAGGTTGGTGGAATGTTTACTTTTTTCAATGAGTTGAGGCATCATCTTTCTTGTATTTATTCCTTCTGTATTTTCTTTCTTTTTTTTCCCTGCACCATATGCTACTCAGAAGCGGGAAGTCAGTCCTACAAGCGTGCGAGTGATATCAGCCGTTCTCTCCATCCTGATTGGCTGTCTGATCTTCCTTGCTGCTCCAACAGTGGTTTTTCAGGAAGTGGAAAAATGGTCTTTCCTGGAGGCAATCTACTTTGTTGTTATAACCCTCACTACTGTGGGGTTTGGAGACTTTGTACCTGGTAAGAATATAATTCCCTCCCAAAACAAAGGACTCCAGGAACTCTGGGCTGAATGAATGCCCACAATGGATTAGACACATAGGACTTGGATATTGATAATTACTTAGGACCTAGAATTCCTAGCTATGCCCCTGCATGCCCACATCGACGTATGCACAAACACACACACACACACACACACACACACACACACACACACACATAGATAATTTAAGATAATCAACACACACCACAGATAGGGTGTAAACGCTTTCTCGTGCCAAACACTTATACACACTTAACACAAACTACACCATTTCAAACAGCACACTCCCTATTTGACATTCACCATGGACTGGATGCATTTAAGACGTGTGTGTGTGTGTGTGTAGGTGGCCGTCGAAAAGATGATCTGTTTAAGCCGCTGGTCTGGCTCTGGATAGTGTTTGGCCTGGCCTACTTTGCTTCTATCCTTACCATGATTGGGAACTGGCTCAAGGTGCTGTCGAAGAAAACCCGCGCTGAGGTGAGAACATTTTAGTTTGGTGGATTTTAACATGGAGTCACAGGTTTGCACAGAGAGGCACAAACCATGCACAATGAGTAGAGATCAGTTGCAATTATATATTTTACTTACTGTATCAACCATATTTTGTGTCTATTGTCAATATCCCAAAGTGCCAATTCCATAGGTAGGACTAGGTGAAACTGAGCTTAATCCTACACAGTGCTGGACCTCTACCCAGTTATCAGCCTGTCCATAATGTCAGAGAGTGGTCTTCACCCATCTCCAGCTCCTCCCCTGTCAGACCAGGGTGCTGTTCTGTTCAACTCAGTGACGAACACCAGTTGTCCTCTGCTGTTTATGGATGACTAGTCAGCCCCTCTCCTTCCAGTAATCCTGTCTGCTGCCCTGCCAGGCTTTGTCCAGGCTTTGTCCTGCCAGGCTTTGCTCCTGCCAGGCTTTCCTCCCAATGGCAGCATGATGGTGACAGCAGCAGCCAAACTCACAGCTGCCTTCGAGACAGTACTTTACTTTACTTTAGCCTGTCGACCTGCTTTTCCAGCTCATCTTTCCAAGCAATCAAATAGTCTTAGCTGGCTTGTAACGGCTCTTTCTCTTCCATTAGGCATTGTAGCTGGTCTATAAATAATGTCTTTTGAATGAGGTTGTCTTGAATAAGGGATTTTTTTATACTAGTTTATCCATTTGTCCGTCCATCCATTAATCTGGATGAACTGTATCTGTCTATAAATATAGTAGCTAAAAATGTATCAATTAGGACAGTAATCATTTATTTATAAAACGTTTCATGAATTTGTTACCAGCATTTTTAATTGTCATGTCTGCCTTTGTCTAAATAGACTTGGTGAAGCTAAAAAGTCGGTGATCTCATGTCTTTCTCTCGATCCTCCTCTCTGTCTCTTCCAGATGGAGGAGCTCCGTGCCCATGCCACTGACTGGACGCAGAACATCCAGAACATGTCTATGGACTTCCGGATCCCCAACCCGCTGGACCTCAACGACCCCTTCCTGCTCCAGCGGCGACGCTGGAAGCGTAGTGAGCGCCGGCGCGTCCGTCGAGGAGCGCAGGCCACGCTGGGCAACCGCAGCAGGCGCACCCTCTCTGAGAACGGACACCTGCCCAACCACTGGGTCAACCGCTCCCACTCGCTCAGCCGCTTGGAGTTTGGGCCAGCCGAGCGCTTTGCGTTGCCGAGGCCGAGGCCGCGGTTGCTGGCGACGGGGACGTCCCCAGGGCCGAGGGCCGACTCCAGGGCCAGGCAGAGGTCAGAGGGGAAGTCGCTTGCCCGCTCGCTGGCGCGCTCCTTCTCGCTGCCCGCGGCTCAGTCGGTTTCTGAGCTGGACGAGAAACCAGCACAGGCGCCGGGCTCCGTTTTTGGATCGGAGTCCCGTTCGGACTCCAAGTCTGATGTGTCGTCGTCCTCGTCCTCCTCCACCCTGCACCCGTGCACATACCCGGTGTACCAGCCCGCTGGGGACTCGGAGCTAGGCTCCGCGGACAGAACTGTCACACCGAGGCCTGGGGAGAGAGACAGGCCGGGGGAGGAGGAGCTGGACGGAGGTTCCCTACATCCTGCCCCTCTCCCTCCCCACCACCCCTCACCCTCTTCCCCTCTCCCTGTCCCGCCCGGCCTCCCCCGCTGCTCCTTCTCCCCTTCCACCCCCGACTGCCAGCTGCTGGCCTTCTTCGGGGAGAACCTGGCGTACATCGACGAGTCCTCGGACACGTTGAGTGACCGCTTCCAGCCGCCGTTAGCCTGTGATGGGAGCCAAGAGAAGAAAAGCCGGCCATGCAAGCCCCGCAGGAGGAGCATGAGAAGGGAGCTCCCCCACAAGAGGAGCCCACTGATGGACTGGAGGAGGAACTACAGTGCTGACATGCAGCCCCCCTCCAACCCGCCTACACCTCCTCCGGCCTCTCCTCTCAGGGACTAATAGGATGCTTAACATCACAGGTGAAAGGAGACTGAGATATCTTTTTTCTTTTTGGAGGTAATAGGGAAGAGTCAAACATCTGGGCTGTTAACTGTGGGCCTTATCTATGTCTGGGAAAGGACCTAAGACCCTGTATGAAATGTATACAGATTTACAATGATACTCATTGTATATGTAAGCTCATCCTGTATTTCTAAACCATACCAGTACACTACACACTACGTCTGGTAAAAATTCTGAGAGATGAACTTAGCATCCTTTGTGGCGTCATGTTGCTTGCTGAAATTATTCAGACTTTTCAACACGCGTGGCCTTTACTGACTTAATGTAACCAGTGGTGTGATGAATGATCACCACCCTGTAACATTTTCTTGTTCTTAAACCTCCTTTTTTTTTTGCATTTAATCGGCTTTTTTTTTACATTTGTTTACATTTGTTACCCAGCATGTTGGACGATGTACAATGGTTTAGCGTAGCCTGCATTTTGTGGAGGGCACAGATTCATTGGAGTGTGAGATATGTTATTGACTACTCAACAGAAAAAGAAACACACCAAGCTCCTGTACATTGTTGAAAGGCTGTTCTATGTACTATCTTACCACACTAAACTACCTTTAAGCCTCAACTCCGGACCTGGTTTTATAGTTTGCCGGTCTGTGACTGAGGTGTAAAGCCTCAGGTAAGTTGAGGTTTCCTCGTTTCACAGTTCCCTATCTTCCCTGTTTATTTCTGTTCTTTATCTCGTAATTTTGGCTTTGGTTATGAAACCCGTTGGTTTCCATTTTTGTCTTCAAGTAAAAAATAATGTTAAAAACTGTTTGCGCAAAAGCTGATTATAGATTTCAATCAATGTGTGGCTTTAAGAAAGGCAGTGTAATTGTGTTTGCGTTCACACGTCCCAAGGGGTCACAGATTAACAATATAGCCTTGATTTAGGATCAAATACCATACCTGGTCACAGACCATGAGGTAGATTATGTCAGGGTGGGGAAAAGTTAAACGTGTGCCTCAGAATATTGTGACTACAGAGACCACGCACGCACACACACACACACACACACACACAGATACACACGATTGGTATATAGAGGGTCTGTTCTATTTATAGTGTGTCCCTAGCACACAGTATATACACACACCCCACATCCTGTCAAGGATACAGAGGAGTGCTACCGTGGGATAAGTACAGGTTGAATATAGGAAGGGCTAGTTAAATGGAAAAAACAGATGCTGGAGCTAGTTTATCCAGGGGGAGGGGAGATTCAACGCAGATCATGGTCTGAAGTCCCCATGCCCCCACAAATTCACACATTCACGCACACAGACCATTAGGTATATCCTTCACATAGGCTACAGCTCTGTCAAGAAAAAAAGGGAACCATCTTATTCATGCTAAATCAATACTTCATTGTCAGTCAAGCATGAGCTGAAGTTTATAAATAATGCAGTTTTGCAAGAGGCTAATATAAGCCTTCCAACACACACAGGTGTAAGATATTTGAAGCTTACACTTCCCTCACACAAACACACACACAGAGACAAAACATCTTACATATGTCTATCTCTCTGTTGCTTTCTGATTGTCTCAAACTCAAACCACTGACATACCAGAGGGACTATTTTAAAACAAGCTCCACAGGGAACTTGTATTTTCAGCATTTCGACTTTTAATCAGAAGTCAACATGGACGTTCCAGTGCGTGTGTGCGTGTGAGAGCATGAGAGTGTGTTATTTAACTGGATCCCAGTTGCTGGGAAAATGATGGCCAATAATTCCACATTTAGCCAAGCCCAATTCTAGGAGTGCAGCACCAGATCCTGAACGAATTCAAATTTGCTACAGCTGCAAAACACCACCTTTTCATAGCCGGTGCCATTCATAATTCAGCCCAGCCATTCCATCCCACGTCTTCTTTTCGACGGGCCTTTTTCTCTCCTCCCTCCTCTCCTCAGACCGCAAACCCCTGAACCCTGAGCAGTAGAGCCAGGCAGCATTTAAATATGGCGTTCCGTGAGTGGTTGCTCACTCGCTTGGCCTCTGGAAATCTTCCGCATCCTGTTTACGCCGGCATATTTCATCGCTTGACCACAGAGAGCTGGCCGGGGGCCCTGCCTGGACACAGCACTTCTCTTTCTCTGCCTCCCTCCCTCCTTTCCTCCGTCTCTATCGCGCTGCTTCACCCCATCTCTATTCTTCTCCCACTCTCCCTCTGCATACTTTACCTCTCTCTACCTCTCTCTCTCCCCCCCTCTCTCACTTCCATCTCTACGGCTTCCCTCCCCTTGGACATGAGTGAGGAATCTGTTAGCACCTCCACCCCACACATGAACATTCTCCACCTTAGGCAAACAAACAAATCTGTAGTAGCCTATACAGTCCACCCACAGGAATATATGGCTAGGAATGAATGACTCCAACTCCAACATAAAATGCTTTTTATTACTTTTTTATCAAACATCTTTAATAACATACATGTTTGACGTAGCACTAACAACAAGATATTTACAGCTTCTTACAGAATTTCTCATGTGAATTCCAGAGTATGCAAAAGATATTCTGAATCTCAATGAGTTCTGTTAAAATAAAGGTAAAGTAAAAAATTGAAAAACTAGTATAAAATATATTTATTTTTTCATATGCTCGTAAATGTGTCAATGAATCAATCGGAATAGAGAAACAATTCTGTTTTACATTTCCTGAGAGAAGTATGAAAGCAAATGCACGTAGGTTCCGTTTGTCTCTGAGAATTTGCTGTTTCTCATCCTTCCTTCCATCAGCGGCACTTGCAGGACTTGACCACCATGTTGGAGAGCTGTTCGACGCGTGGCGTGCGGCCCATATAGTAGACGATGGTGAGGGGCTCCAGGTCTTGCGGCACACAGCAGGGTGAGGCCGACGCCTCTGGGTTCAACTTGTTATACAGGGGCAGGATCTGGAACACACAGCACAGCCTTTAACACGAAGGGATCCAGGGCAAAGAAGTCATGATTCAGGGCAAAACGGCGCCATGACCAACTAACAACTGAAGAACCATGACGTTCTGTTTTGTCCTTGTTATTGCCATTTATTTCTATAGGGAGAAAATCCATCCTCTTTCTTTCAAAGGTTTAATGCCAAAACAAAAATGTGTTTTTATCTGACGATTTCTCATTTTCAACATTGTTTCTTGTTAGATGGCTGATGGGGTGACCCTGTCACCATGGCCATAAATGCCTGTGCCCTGTAGTAAAACTATAATGACGGGAGAGCGTCAAGGCGACGGCACATTTACAACCCGGGGCTCACCAACCATATAACACCATGGTGTAGATCGGCCACTAACGATGCCCTTTGCCATCTTAACAGGGCACTTCAGCCAAATTTAAACACGTGTTAATTTGACCTTAAAAGCTCCTAGGCCAACAACCCAGGCATGTGCAATCTTAACCTGATTCCAGACAAATTTCCTCAGGACTTTGATATTTAACGCCGCAGGTTTTGTGGTGATCAACTAGGCTGCCCGACCTTTGTATTTAAATACCTCTAGGGCCTCTATCAAATTGTAGCTCGGCATATTGAAGTGCGAAGCCAATTAGAACTCACCATGTTGTAGTGGTTGTCAGCGCTCCAGAGATAGGGGCAGCTGCCGGCACAGAAGTTGGCCTTGTAGCCCTTGGGCTCATGGATCCACTTCCAGTTGAGGTCTCGGCGGAAGTCGATGTAGAGCGATCTAAGACAGCAGCCCTGGCCCGAGTTACTATCAGGCGGATAGAGAAGGAGAACACACAGACTCATGCACATTAAATGTATCTAACACAAGGTATCTGTTGTTAAATGTATCTGTACCAAGTTAATTTAAGGCCTACATGTAACACAATTAACATTGGTCCCCCAGCCTACCGGCTGCAGGTGGCGCTGTCCACGGCGGCCGCCCTCTTCTTGCGAGTCTTCTTGCCCGGGTTGTCGAGCCTGTCGCCGGGCAAAAGAGTGAGGATAAGATGGGGTGTCTTGGTGCTGAACTCCACCTGGCCTTTAGGAAGACCGGGCTTCTTCACCTGGCGAAGCAGCTCCTCATCCAGGCCTAGGGAGGAGAAGAAGGATGTATAGGGGAAGAGGAGACGGAATGGACGGGTGTTTTCAAATTGAACATGCAGTACACTAGACATTCTACTACTCTAATTCACATCAACTTTGACCCTCACCAGTCAGGATTCAGGACGTTTGTGACATACCACTCGATGAGACAGCCCCCCTTGCAGTTTTTGCAGCACCCTGCACTATTCAGAGCTGACTACTTCTCCTCCGTTCTCATTCTCCCGGGGCTGTCTACAGATTTTGACACAGTGAGTGAACCGCAAAATATTGTTTGTGGGGGTGCACCATTTCAAAGCTTGGACCCTGGCCTGACCACTTCCCTCTGTGACCTCTGGCTGCATGGTGTCTCCCTGCCTCCAGGGTTGGACTGTTTGTACTGACTGCAATGTAGACGTCATATGAAAACACTGACCTGCAAAGCGAGCCTCGAGCTCTTCACTCTTATTGGGGACGATGTTGTTGGTGGAGGGGACAAAGGTGCAGCAGGGACAGTGGACTCCCAGCTTCAGCCCCAGGTTGTTCTCTGTGTGGGGACGTAGATGGATGGATGGATGAAAAGAGAGAAAATAACGTTGCTTTAGAAAAATGTATCCCCAAGAATTGACGTGGCTTCACTTAAAACGTCTACATGTTTGAAGTAGACCAAGATGAATCCTAAACCTGGCTTATCCCCTGACCTCTATCGGACAGCCAGTCCTTCGCAGTGTCTGTGATGTCAACAGAGAGCCACGCCCCCTTGGCCCGCGGACGGATGGTGCGGGAGTCCACGTAGCGCTGCGTGGAGCTGCTCTCCTCATCCGGCTTCAACAGCTGTTGTAGAAGGAAAGAGGACACTGGTAGTCATGACGATGGAATTCACTCTTTGAGATCCTTTCCTCGATTATAAGGCTTGAGAACTACTCGGTGTGACACACTAACCCTTGACAGGTGAAACATACGTTCTAAGTTGACCGTCTGAAGAAAAGTCCTGATTCAGGACAATGCCAGTTCATTTGAACACTTGACCTTGACCACATGGCCATCCTAATTATGTATAAATACATTCAAATGGTATTCATTTTTCTTGCCACTAAGACTCCACATTTCACAGTTGCAAATCTACAAAATTGTATTATTGTTAGCATAGGGAAGTTACACATACTAGAGGTAATGTCTATGCAGTTGTACAGTGGAATAGGAGATAGGGGTTGAGATCATGTATTCAGATGTTTAAAATCACCAGATATTTCACACCACAAGGAGCTGTACACCTTATGTGAATGCACTTTAACAAGAGGTTATTGATGGGAGCAGCACCAAACTCTACCATCAGTGACAGACTGGACCACTACGGATCATACATAATCCATACCCGATCATACAGGGCTACACTGGCCATGGCACAGTTTGAGTTTTTCTGAAGATTCCCAAGTCATATGTGGCTTAATTGGAAACATATGTGACTCATTTACCTAGATCAGCTCAGCCAAAGTACACTATGGGTCCCTTCAGGTAGAAGTTAACGACCAAATGGCTTGTGAAGTTCAGACTACCTGGTAGATCTCCACTCTCTGTTCAGTGGTGCGGGCCTTGGGGTTGGGTGCCCGGTAGATTCGAAACTCTGCCTTCACCAGACTGCTGGAGTTAGTGTCCACTCCACTTACGTCAAACTTCACAACCCTGTAGTAAGGACTAGGGGTTACTGGGTTCACTGCATCTATGGGAGAGGGACGGTCAAAGAACAATGCATTCCATTGTCAAATTTCTATTTTGAAATGTAAAACACCATATAGAATGTTTTGCAAATAAGGATTGCAAATTGCAAATAATGGACCATACTGTTAATATGTCTATATGACAATTGATTAATAAATAGCCTGTGTAGAGATTTCAAAATAAAAGTAGGCAATATGCTGAGCTATGGTGGTTCGAAATCTTTTTAAACGCATGCGTAATTATCCATAAATAATACTTAAATTAACTGTTGTCTCGGAGTGGACAATACTAATTGGTTCCATGTCATGCCATTTCTTAACGAACAGTCGATAATGTATTCGAAGTAGGCTGCTTACTAGTGTCCGTGCGCGGCGGGAGCATGTCTAGTCGCTGCACCTCCTTTGCGTAATAATCCTCTTCGCTGCTCTCCCGTTCGCAGGCAGATTCGGCTTGGCGCGCACGCTCTTTTTGCAACTCCCGAGTACTGTTGTACAGAAGCATAACCTTATCGGTCGGCGCCGAGACGGGTACCTCCGGTGGGCTTCGGATGCGGAGCTTACTAAGGATCTGTCCACGCACGGCCTCTATGCGCTTTGACTTTTGGTCGTCCAGGCTAAAGGACGGACAGTTCGAAAAACCCTCCACCGACACAGCGAGTGGGAGTAATAGAAGAACTAGGTGGGTAAGCCACATCGTCTGGTGGGGTAAGGTGAGGAGAGTGATGTCCCTGGGCTGAGGCTCCATGCAAGGTTTGAGAGTTCTAATGTACCCCCAGTGTGCTATGTGCCCTCGTACTCTTTCGTGCGCACCGTGCCACCTCGTATTATCTCGCTTCAAAACGGTTTTTTTCTACTAATCTGGTATAATAATATTTTTCATTCACGCATTTGCATGAGTCATTTTGAGCTCAGCCCATGTTTTAAATCCTGTTGCAATAAATCTCAGTCAATTCATTTGAAGCGGATTATAGTCGCTTTTTAACACACATCACGAAATCATTGAAAAATAAATATCCCACATGCTTATTTCTACAAACTTAGTTTTAGGTGTCCCATAAAATGTTGTATAAACAAATTTGGCTATAAATTTGCAATGAACTTGGTAGTCTTGGTTGGCCAATTCTAGTGTATACACATCAAACTGTAAATGAATATGTTGGCAAAAAATTTATAAAAGAAGTCCGTGTGCTCTCCCGAACTCCCAGAAAAGGCTGACGATAAATCACAGGTCCCAGGTTGACCTTTGAGGTAGCTTCACGTTTGAACTTCTCCCTGGAAGTTGCTAAAAGCAGGTAGTTTAAGAACACAGTATCTGGATCAAAAGACAAAAGAGGCTAGTCTTCCATTGTTCTTTACTTAAAAATCTAATCCTCTTCGTAGACAGGAACATCAGTGTGCCACTCCAGAAATAAGAGGCAAAAATGAGTGTGTGTTAGTGTGATGAGAGGCAGAGAATCGGGGGTACGGATGGAGCGAGGGAGAATTGTTGTGAGGTGGCCACCAAAACGATGAGTGTATATGATTATCTAGGCATCTCTATATCCCCAGGGCAGGCAAAGACATCCCCTCCCCTCCCTTTCAGACATATTTTTGTGCCCACAAAAATGTTTGCCCCGCCCTGCGCTCCACAGGTAAATAGTCTGAACATATCACAGCATTATTTAATTTGATTTAATTAGATTAATCTGAAATCTTTGTAAAACATGGAACCGCTTGAAATTCAGACCTACGCCTCTCCGGAAAATAATATTATCTGAATTGAACAATTGGATAGTTCAGAACTAACAAATACTTTTATCAGACATGATCAGACATTGTATGATTCTGTAACTTAAGGCTTCAGACTGTTAAGTCGATTTGAGAATGTAGCATAGGGGGTTTCATTTTAATTTAATGCCAACACCCTTCCTATTAGACATAGGTCATTATTTGTTCAAGAAGCGGACATCTCATAAGGAAAGTCATATGTATACACGCACACTAATCTATACATATTTCAAGTGCTTGGTCTTTATTTGAAGCACACATTTACAAAGTACACATCCACACACTTGAACATTGATGTCAATTGTAGACCTATGCATCATACATGTGGGCTACTTAGGTTGCTTTAAACCTAGCATTGCAATCTTTTAATTATTGTATGTACAGATAATAAATGATATTCTTCGTTCCTCCACCCAGTTTCCTACAATTTCTTCTCCACCTCTCCCTCCTGTCTTTTATACTGCCTTTCTTTTTCCTGCTATCCCCATCTTCTCATCCTGTCTTATTGTTAATTACAGCTTGGGAGTTTCAGCACCCGTTAATCTTTAAGGGGTAGCTTTTATTGCCGTTCTGCAACCATCCCATTATGCAGTTATTATAGTTTCGGTGGCAGCCCTGTAATTGCTGTAAGTAGAAGGGAAAGGTAGAATACAGAGAAAGAAGGATAGAAAGGGAGGCAGATCAGAGAGGAGAGAGGCAGGCAGCTTCAAGGATTGTGGTCAGGTCGGGTCTTTTTCTTTTCCTCCCTCTCTCTCCTGACAAGTTTTCAAATGATTACTCTGCATGGGAACAAACAGTGACTTGTTACAACTAGACAGTTGGTTACTGTTTTGACTGTCCCAGACAGATAAACCTACTCTATCCAGCAAACTTGTGTACGTGGATTGAAGCACAGCAGTCTGGCAACCCACACACATCTCACAGACGAGGGTGCAGAATGGATCAAAGGAGCAAGGGCCTGGTGGTTAACTGTGGTATTGCAATGTGTGGGTTTCCAAAATATTTCCTCCAAAACAACTTATCCGTGGTGCTTTTTCTTCCCTACAACCCAAATATAGTCAGGCCTCCACCCTGTCATCTCTCTCAGCAGCGTTTCTTCCCTGAGAGGAGAAACTAAAGAGTAAATGTTTAGAGATTATGGTCACAATTTGCCAAGATTTTTGTGAAAATATCTGCCCCTTTTTATTTTAAAGCACGTATTATTTTATGAAATGTTTGTATCTTTATTTCAATAAACCTATATGCACAATACAGGATAAAAATATCAAACAATTTATATATTGATCTGGCCTTTTACAAAGGAGTTGAAACTTGGTTATGTGACTAAGGAAAAGTTATTTTTATTGACAAAATGCACCAAAGCTCTTTACAAAAATAAATACAAGCAAAATCACCTCACAGATACAAAACAATAAAAATATTCCAATGCATTTTATGTTGTTTTTATCTTTCAGGCATAATTAGCCATTCTGAAACCAAAATTATTGGGTTGGTGAAGGAGCAATCATTTTGACAGTTGCATCTCACCCCATAATAGCCTCAAATCAGTCTCCAGTTTTAAAATAAAAAAAAAAGTCAACAGCCCCAAAATGAAGTTGAACATGTAAGCATTCCATACAATTTACAATATGGGGTGAGGGGTACAGTATGTACAGTAGGCATTATTTGAGTCTCAGTGGCTACACCAGCATCG
Organism: Galaxias olidus; assembly: GCA_026901105.3. NCBI lineage: Eukaryota > Metazoa > Chordata > Actinopteri > Galaxiiformes > Galaxiidae > Galaxias > Galaxias olidus. Next base: position 168,587 of record JAPMUY010006004.1, on the reverse strand, counting down.
TGGGAGTCCACTGTCCTCTATGGCTCCTCCTCATTAAGCAACATGTTGGGTACCCCACGGGAGATGGGGAATTCCCGGCCAGACTCAGGGCACTGTAGGCAGCCCTCAATCACCTCCACCTGGAACACAGAAAAAACAAAATTAAAAGCATTACTAGTAGTATCTGAAGAAAAAAAACATATTTAGACAAAATGGTGTAAAATGACAATTAAATTCTAGAAATTTTGTTTGGTCTAACTGTCTCTACCGACAAAAAATTGTCACCAATAAATTACAATCAGAGCAGACATAAAAAAATTAACAATATCTGACAAGCAGCAAGAAAATCAGAGTGAATACCTCCAGAAGCACTCTGTGAACCTTCTTCAGGAATTCTTCGTTGTTCTCGTAGTCAGGCACCAATTCTGCGGGCAGGTCCTGCAGGTGACCCAGCTGTAGATGCAAAGGATTGGTTGATCTTACCGTTCTCTATTTTTTACATTTGAAACACGGTTATCATGGGGTGATAAATGCTGTCTCATTTACCCCTTCTGCTGCCTGGACGAGCGCGCTCCATTCAAGTTTGGGGATCATCCGACTAACGAACTGGGGGTTAAAGTCAACCTCACTCACTTTCACCTCAGTAGCCTGTGCGGTCAACAGAATGCAGGAAACAATTATTACGTAAAATGTATTGGCTTACTTAACTAACGCTAAAGTAGATATTGCAAGTTGATAATACTTATCTTATCAAGTGGGCTGCATTTTGTTGAGACCGTTGATTATTTACCTTAATGAGCAGGGGATATCCTTTAGTTACTCCTTTCACGTGAGATGTCAACATGTTGTGGGTTAGGAGTTTCATTTTGTTTTGCCGTTATACTAAACAGAAACCTGTAAACGCTTAACCGCAGATAATTATGATCTGCAATTGTCCACAACAGAACAGCCAATTACCAATAAAACAGTGAAGTATAATCGCGCATTAGCGTTCACATGTGGACCGGAAGTACGTTTGGTGCAACAGCAAGCGGTTCTCCAAAGCAGTGTCCTGTTCTCTATCATTATATGGTTCCCATACAGCTGAAATACCAAGGGGAAAACAAGATTTAACATAAAATAAACTTGATCCCCCCCGTATATAAGGTATTTTTGTAACTGTAAAATTTAAATGCTCATAAAAGATATTATTGAAATAATGCTGAAAGTGCCATTTTTATACTCAAATGTTTATTTTTGTATTTTTTTGTTTTACTTTTACTCATTGTCTTGGTATTATACAGGTCATTCATACGGCTTATGATAAAGTAAATAGTAATTACACACGAGGCAAACGTGACAAACATAACAAACCTGCCACCCTTACAAGGATACCGCTGACCCACACAAACATGCATAACACAAGCACACACATTTTCGCTCACTTACACATTTATACTTAAATGTATACACAAACATCCCTTAAACTTATTAAACAAAAAAGGGATACAAATGTAAAATGTTTTACCACAAAACCATCCTTTCATTTCCTCCTTCACCGCCAGAGATCTTCATACCAATAGCTATATTGAATCAAAATGATTACGACAATACTAGTATATTTTTAACATAATTAAAAAAATGTAAAAGAACACAAGAAGGCAACTAAAGAGGCAAATTTTTCGAGAGCAGACTATAGAGCTGACTACAAGCTATACCTCTGACAGAGACAAAATGCATAAACAGCAACACTACAAAGGAGTTGGTTGATTGAAGTGGAGGTCATCACTTAAATACTGTCTGGAGCAGACTTTTACTAGCTCCCTTGCCAATTAATTCAGGTTACATTTGATCTGACTTGTAAAAAACACTTGGCTCAGCAATGTTCAGCAATTAACCTATGAGTAGAGCAAATGTGTACACAGACTGGTCAATTTAGAACTAAGGAAGGCAACAATTACTAGCTATTTTTACCAAAACGGGCATAGAGATGGGGCATCAAACAACAAAAATCTTTATGGCACAAATAAAAACACTGAATGTGTACATGAGGTGCAGGAATTAACCAATAACAGAGTTTGTTTGTAGTGAGGTCATGGTGATTAGGATTCAAACCAAAGGACACTTTGTTAATAGTCGCTCAAAAACCCATCAAGATAGTCTCAAGAAGAGACTAGACATCATATGATTTACTGTGGACAAAGGTTAAATCTGTTTGCATTGACTCAAGACAAAGAGGGCAAGTTGGAAATGCCGATTGGCTTTCAGGAAGAGGTTTCAATTAATTGAATCTGTTAGATGAAAATGTTCTAATGGAATATTAAATTTCTACTACTGAACTAAGATGCTGGGGAGTAATTTTCCCCGCCTACAATCCAGACCAGAACCTTTACAGTGACCACCCACACAAGCCTTTGTATTGTCAGTAGCAACAATCAAACGCGGGGTGAACTAAGGCTGCCAATGATATGTTTGCATACTAGAATGGTCGTGAAACATAACTGCACACTAGCGTACTGCTGAAGGAGAGGAGCCAGCGGAGCACTACGTGATTGCATCGGAAGGAAATTAAAATAGTAATCTGCTTGTCCATGTAAAAATACTGGGCTTCAGTCACTGCAGTAGTAGCTTTTAGTCTTTGCATTAAAACACTCATGTTTGCTCTCATGTATACATAAATGCACATTCGTTCGCATACTTGATTCGCTCCCTTCTTTACTCCCAAATCAATGTGGAACCCCAATATTTACTGTTCTCCCCGACCCCATCTAATGTCATCACTCCTGGCCATCCTCCGTGCGCCATTTTAAGAAGTCCTCTTTGCGTGCATCTGGTTTGATCTGGTTCCGCATGCCGCCGAGCAAGTTGGACGTGGCCTCAGAGGCAACTATTAGCGGACGGACCACAGTGGGCGGGATCTGTCTGAGGACTCCGCCCACAGCACCAGGAAGACCCTTCTGCTCGTGCCCACGGGACGCCACATCGCATAGGGTCTGAGCCGTGTCAATCACCCCCTAAAAATAAAGTGAAAAAAAAACTGAATTTGGTAGGGTGGTCAATGCTAAGCCTTTTTTTTTTAAAGGCATGTTTTAGCTCTTTAACAATAACACTAAGCAAACTTTTAAGCTGCGACAAATCCCTAAATGTACCTCTCTAACGGTGTCATAGGCCTTGGCGACGCCCTCTCGGAGATCGGCAGGCTGGGGTGCACGGCGGGGACGGTTGGACGCTGGCCGGCCCTCTGTGATGGCTTGGCGTGTCAGCGGGGGTGTGGGAGACAGGATGTCGTACACCGTCTCTGCTGTTGCCTGGGGGAACAGGGGATGTTTGTAGCGACAACAACGGTGAGGCGGAAGGATATACAGCGTAGCATTCAGCACATGTTTTTCCTTTGTTTATGTGGATATTCAGAAATGTCAAGAAAAATAGCATCACATGTCAATAGCCATAAGTCAGAATCTCAAGCCTATGTCAATGGCTGACCTGTTTATTATTATCTATTTCACGGCCTTATCCCCAGTACCTGTATGGCCTGCACCAGCCTGTTGCTGAGCTCCAGAGCGGCCGAGGCAGTGGAGGTTCCAAAGGATGCTGCCCCCCGCTGGAGGCCTCGGATAATGCGGCCATCTCTCCTGTACTGCTCTATGGGCATCCAGAACAGGTCCCTAACACCATGGACTGACAAGACAAAAATAGAAAGCGAGAGGAGGTGAAGAAAGAAAGGAAAGGAGGTCCATCCATGCAAGTAAGCTCAAAGCATTACATTGTTATGAAAGAAGTATTGGTACTTATGAATTACTGTTAGATGTACCAAGACATAACGTCTGGGAACTATTTTAACTTACAAAGCTGAACCACGGAGTGCATGGGTCCTACACCTCCCAGAATCCCTGGCAGCTGGTTTTTCCTGATATCCGTTAGCCACTCGGTGACAGCGTACTGGATCACCTTGTCAACACCAAGGAGACTGGGGGGGGGGGGAGTAAGAGAAGAAACATGAGCATTCTCTCTAAGAAAATAATAAATCCTAGTTGGGGAAGACTATACTTATTCACAGATAAGTTGAATGACTGCGAACATATTTTTGATCAGAGAGGTAGAGTTCCCTACCCGTGTCTGCAGCACAGTCTCTTCAACTTCAGCTCAGAGCAGTTCAACTGGGCCAGGCCGATCAGAATCCCAGCAAACGTTCCCTGGGAAACCAGAGCACAAGTCAACATACCAAATGATGACAAACTAGAGAAATGGAGCTTGAAAGGATTTCACTGTCTCTTTTGCTTAGTCCCTCACCTGTTCAATGACCATGTGTTTGCCTTGGTAGTCCAGCCAGATGGGCACTTCAGAGGTAAAACGAAACTCACTGTGATCAAAAAAGAGAATCTTTAATTCCCAGGAGCCCTCATATAGAGGTTGGGATTTAAGCAATTTGGAAGATGAGGCTTTGGTTCACTGACCGGAAGTAGATAGGCTGGTCAGAGGAAGAGGAGGATCCAGCCGAAGAGGAGCTCTGCTCACTGTAGGTGGTCTCCACGGAAGCAGCGAGGTCCGGTCCCAAGCCCACACCTGACTCCGCCTCCTCAGAGGGCTTCTGGGAGGGGTCTACTTTCACTGGGAGGGGTAGTAAAAAGAAAAAAAAAGATAGACAAAATATACTAAGGAAAATGTGTGAAACTGATGACAGGGCTGTGACAGTACTTCATAAGGGTCGTACGCAATTATGGTACTTGTGTTCCAATGAATTTTCCACACAAGAAAACATCCATTATGCTGATTGTACCAAACGATTACGAGCCAACGCTCACCCTCTGCTGCAGGATCCACAGGCAGATAGGGGTTGATTCCTGCAGCCAGACTACTGAAGAAATCCTTGAGGAAGAACAGGGCATCCTATCCAGAGGGAATAGAGGAGGTATTAGGACTGGTTTGACCTTACTGGTGAACAGGTTTCCACTATCACCCACACACAGCTGTAAAAGTGGTCCAGATGATGTTATGGTTATACGGTTTGCACCTGGTCAATGTTGAGTCGGAGAGGTAGCAGGCTGATCCTTAAGCAGCACTCTGGGCCCCCAAGACCTGACTCAGGGCTCACCTGCAGGGCCTTCACGGTCAACTGGACACAGACACAGACACAGACACAGACACACACACACACACACACACACACACACGCACACACACACAGACAGCTATTAGAGTGCGTTTCATATACTTTATTATATACTGACACTTAGCAGCAGAGCTAGACCTGTTAGACAAAATCCAAATTTTCTCAACAAAGAAAAAAGTTCATTCTGAAAGTGACCTATCCAGCAACACCATCTATCCCTATCTCCCTGTGTCTCTTACCATGTTGGAGTGGGCGCGGCGGGGCATGCTCTCGCTGGTGTACAGGTAGAGGAACTTGTTGAGCTGCGAGGAGGCCAGGCGGTCCCTCACCTCCAGCTCCTGGACAATGAACACCTGCCTGGAGAGGGGCTGCTCGCCCAGCGGGCCCACCCCCACTCCGGACCCCTCGCCTTCCTGCCCCGAGAAGGAAACAGGAGCCTGGTAGGACTCATGCTGAAAGGACACCTGGAGAGGGGGGGAGGACACGGATCAGCCTCGTCTTATCTATGGTACTTCATGTATAATGTTTGAGTTTAGCACTGACGATGCCCTTGAAAGAGAATACACTTTGGCAGGGGAGCTGAATAACACACGCACCTTGGTGAGCTGAATCTCCATGAGCAGTGTGTGTTGGCGCCCGCAGCCTCCCGCCCAGCGCCAGGAGTTCTGGGGCCGCGAGGGAGCCGCTGAGCGGGACGGGGAACCACGCATGCCTGCTGGAGTGGAGCGAGCCCTGGGAAGAGGACGAACGACAGAGTAAGAGAGGGACTACACACGTAGCTGTCTACTTTAAGAGCGAAAAAAACAACCACTTTATTATGGTATGTGTCGACGTGGAGCTCACTGGTTCTATATGTACGCCTCTAGCCCTCTACCTGTTTCCATGCTGGCTGTGTGTGGTCATGGGCTTGCCCCCAAAGTCCTTGCCCCCGTAGAGGTGCCAGACAACGGAGACCTCTTTGAGCACCACCCTGCTCTGGGGGACGGGGAAGCGGCTGGGGGCCCGCAGCAGGTCCGAGCTGCCCCGCGGCCGGGAGAAGTGGTCCTTCTTGACACGAATGGGCTCCTGGGCCAACACAGTCACCAGGGGCTCCCCGTCTCTGGACTGGGATTAGAGGGGGGGAACAAACTGACATTGAGAAAATCCTTTCTGACACGAGGCCCTTGTGTTAATATGAACAGATATTATACTGAAAGCAAACACCAAAGTTGAAACATTCTCGAATGTTAAAGAGAAGGAAGGACTTAAAATGAAGAAAGAGGAAAAAAAAGCATATGAGAAAACAACATGGTTGTGAACATACAGGAATGCCCATGCCCGGAGCCTCCAGGATACAGAAGTCGTCGTTGTCCGTGGAGCCCTCCGAGTCTTCCTCGGACATCAGGTCCGCCTGCACCTCGGTGGCTGAAGCGACCAGTCCGTCGAGCTCACACTCCTCCTCCACATCCAGGACGGAGGGGCGGAGCTTGGGGGCCTCGCCGGGAAACAGGTAGACGGAGACGGGCGAGCCCTGCGGCACTGTGGGGGAACCTGGAAAACAGCCAATGACGGGGCCGCTCAGTGACTCACATAAAACCAATGACGTATGCGTTCAGGTGCACGTTGTATAGAGACTTTAAGTTATGTTGTTGTAACCCTGTTGTACCGATGTCTATTTCGTTGTTCCGATGGCTCCTCTCGGTGTCAATCAGCGCATCGGCCAGGTCGTATTGGTTGATCTCTGCTGTTTCAGCTGGAGGGCAAGGCGGCAGGGAGGCAGGGCTTTCTGACAGCTAAAGCAAATCAGCACAAACTAGGATAAGTTGGCATGCTACATTGTTGTACAAGTGCGTGTCTTCACAACCAAGACTTAAAAGCGGCTCGATCTAGTTTCTTACCGGAAGCTTCTGCCCTGCGATCTCGGTGGGTGACGTGTGCTTGGGTGGGGGGTGCAGGTCCCCCTGGGAGACCAGGTACTGCAGCAGGTTGACCAGGGCAGCGCAGGAGTCGGCACAGGTGTGGACATGCACCACGTTGTTTGAGCAACGCAGCTCAAACAGGGGCTGGCTCTGGACAATTCAGACAAAACACAGTTTAGAGGTGACAAAGGGAAAACACATAGCTTCTAGCAGCGGAACGAAGCTAAATGAGAAGCCAAAGGCTTGAAGAGAAAAGCTGGCGAAGGTAGACAATGGAGAGAAGTCACGCTGGACTTTCATATGACGGTGCGTCAAAACACACGGAGAGAGGCATGTGAACAAACTCACTAGTTTCCCTGTGTTACAGCCTTTCCACGTCGTGATGGCCAGCTCCAGCAGGTCTATGTCCAGAATACACACGTAATCTGACCAAAGAGGATAGTCAGTGAGCTACACATCCACACACACACATAGATAAAGACACACACGCTGTGGTGATCATGTGGTGATCATCCTACCTCTTCTCAGGTCCACGGTTTCGCTCTCACACTTGTCTGAGAGGTAGAGCGCTGAGTCGTCTAGGATGAACCTGAGGTGAACAAACACCGGACTCAACACCACCAGCTTAACATGACTCAACACACTTGTGCTATCTTTTCCAGCGGCATGCTAGAATGCACGGTGCATTCACTAGAATTGATTGGCTCCGGTATGTCAACTTGATGTAGGTGATCGGTTTACGATCAGTCCGATGCATATCCAATTGTGCGTACCTGAGGTGGAAGGTGGCTGTGTCCACGATGATGTTACTGGACAGGGAGAAGGACTCTGCTGTGAACAACACTCGCAATGGAAGATACATGGGCCTGAGAGACAGGGGGAGACCCCGTTAGATTTAATATTAAGAGTCTAAACTGCAAGAAGCGATTTACATCTTACATGCATACAAATGAATAGCAAATTGTGTGTTTGTCTAGGTGTTCCTACTCGTATCTGAATGCCTTTGTGTGTGCGTGCGTGTGTGTGTGTGTGTGTGTGTGTGTACCGGTAGTCCACGGCACAGGTGGCAAGATGTGTGTGGAGGACAGTGATGACAGCGGGAGACGTGTAGCCCAGGATAGGGTCATCGATGACGTCCAGGAAGTCCACCAGCTACCACAAAGAAACACAATCACCAAGTTATCCCTACAACCAATCGCGTAGGCCAGACATCTGTTTTTCCCAAATCTTTATGGCATCTCCTCTGACCTGCTCATGCCAACTGTGATTGGTCTGTGCCATGTAGTGTCTCATAGTGGCGCCTTGGAGACGAAGAGCCACCAGGAACTCCTAGACATCGGAGAGTTTAGGAGTCGAATTATCTGTTGAACTATTGGGTAAAGGCTGAGGCGCCGACTCACGGTCACCAAGACTTACTTTGACATTCCTCTTTGGGTCCAGGGTGATTTTAATGGCGGTTGACAGCATCTGGGTCTTGCCGTCCCTGCCACTCACGCTGCTCACGCCTACTTCTGTGGGATAAATGGTAGGGTCCAGGTGCTCTGAGGGAGTGAAGCTGGGCATCTCCAAACGCCCTGGGACGGGGGAGTTTTTCACCACCGCTGTAATGGAAAAAAAGAATTTCTGATGTGATAGAAACCATTTTCCAATTATATTTAAACACAAATTTTATAGATTAATTTAACAGTTTTGGAAGGATTATGTTCTATGTAGTGCTACAACTAGAATAAAATAGGATATATGAAATCTCTCATACTTTTTTTTATCTTATCTAATAAACAAGATATGAGGAGATCCCGGTTTACCCACCTTTGTGATGGAGCTCCACTCTTTTGCTCTCAACACATAGAAAGTTCAGATAGGGATTGTTCTGGTGCTGTGCGACGCTGAAGATCTTCCCCCCTTCCAGGTTCAGTACAATCTCCCCATGATTCTGGTCCTCCTTATTGCACAGAATATATATTAAAGGTAGGAAAAGGAAACTGTTTTGATTAGACAATTCAATATTTAATCATAGGGTCCTGCAGCTGTATCACTGATTAATAGCATGCTTGTGAAAGAGCAAAAGCAAAATGAGCAAACACATATATATATTTTTAAATTATAACAATTTCAGGTAGGTTTGCACATGCAATGATTACAAAGCTCACTTTGCTGTCCGTCATGGCTTGAAGACGGCCCTTTTTGATAAAGACTGTGAGTGAAAGAAGGCTGAGGTTGTGGTTAGGGCGGGGCTCTGACAGCTTCCTCCGAGCCGATTCGCTGGCGCTATAAAATTGCGGCTCATCTTCTTCAGAATCAGAGTCTGGGAGATAAAAAAAAATTTGTGAACTTGTACTTATAGGTTAATAAACATCAGCTGTTAACACTGAGGTACTGAGGTAAGATATTGCAGCAACAAAAATTAAATCCTTATCCCAATAGTCAAGTGGCAGGGCTCTGATTATTGCGTTCTATGTGTATTTTTGGTGGGGCCCCCTTCTCATACCCAGTCTGAAGGCAGACTTGCAGAGCTGGAACTCCTCACTTTGGTGCCGTATGTGGAGGTGGGGGCTCTTGTCCTCCGACGGTGGAGGAGGGGGGGCCTCCCACATCAACAGGTCATTGTTGATCCTTCATGTGGATGAGAGAGGAGGCGCGGAATGAAGGAGAGGGTCAGGAAGAATCAAAAAGGCCGTGTTACACAAACTAGTGCATCCCACCCAGCCGCCCACACATACAGACCTGTTGTAGATGCTTTGGAAGCCCTGTTTGCTGGGCAGGAGGACGTAGGCCAGGGGCAGCATGATGTCCACCACACACTGACACTGGGACACACACTGGGACTGGAACTGCAGCATCTCCTCTGGATCAGCCGGGATCACCATCTGACAGACACACAGACCGAGGGAGGAAGGGAACGGAAACAAAGAGGCAGAGGGACAGGTAAAAGTGTGTCACAAGCTGCTGTAAAAGGTGTGAGAGCGTGAGGGTGAGGAGGGGGGGGAGAGACCGAGCTGCTTCCATGAAACAAGAAAGGAGACGATAACGACAGCGACTAGGTGTGTGAGAATCAGGCTGCGTGGCGGCCGGAGGCTAGGAGTGGGGACGGCGGGGAGAGGAAAGACGTGACAGGTTTCTAGAAACCAGCGTTACCTCCTCGGTCTCGAACATGGTGCGGTTGGAGGAGAAGGGCGAGCCGGTCTTCTCGCGGAGCTCGCAGGGGTTCTCGAAGGACATGGAGCCCAGGTCCCTCATGAGACCCGCGCCCATGCCCCCCAGGGCCGAGCCAACGCCCTCCCCGCCGCTCACGCGCACCGACAGCCTGGCCAGGGAGTCCTGGCTCCTCTGCACCCGGATACAGGGGAAGGAGCCGCCCTCCCAGCCTTCGTAAGTCCCTGGGAGAGGCACAGAGCACACCAATTTAATCACAGCGTCCTGTAGCTGCGTCACTGTAAGTGTGATTGTTCGCATGCTCGTGAAAAAGCCAGCTCAAATAAACCCAGCCTAAAGATAGGCTACTGACGAAAAACAACAACTGCTGGAACAGGTCCACGTGTAAGAGTACAATCAAAACTACTGCTTCCAACTGAAGGTTCATCCTCTCTTCTAAATTCTTTGGCCACAATGAATAGAATAGCACTTGAAAAACATTGGAAAAACCATAGATAAACAGTTTTTTCTTTATCTTTATCAGTATTCACGTCAAATTTTATATAAAATAAATGCTAATCTCTCAATCCTTTCTGTATTTGGCCCGGCTGATCTAACTGGGCCACGGACACCAGGTCACTGTGAAGGTCAGCCTCACCGTGCAGGTCGCTGAAGGAGGCCTCTAGCAGCTGAGTGAGACTAGGTCCAGGGGGCTGGCCCGAACCCGCCCACGACGGCTCCGCCTGGATGTCCGGGCCCTCCTGGTGCCGCAGCTCCAGGTCACATAGCTCCAGCACCAGCGTCTCGTCGCGGACCACCCGGAGGTTCGGCGGGCGGCGCTCGGCTGGGGGTCGAAGGTCAGGGATAGGGAAGCGCAGCTTGAGGATGGCGTGGGGGGACAGGAGGCAGAGAGAGGAGCGCAGCTCGTTGGACTGGGTCTGAGAGAGAGAGAAAGAGAGAGAGAGAGAGAGAGAGAGAGAGAGAGAGAGAGAGAGAGAGAGAGAGAGAGAGATAGAGGGGAATCAACACTACAATCAAATCCCCAAAGTCCACCATATTTACCATTTTAATCAGTCTCTGTCTAATTTACTCCAGTTCACGTGGGATTAGGCTCATTGCGGAGTCCCTACCTGTGTGTGTAACGGTCCAGTGGTCTGGACAGGACAGTGGCTGAAGGCTTTGCTAAGGGCTCCAAGGCGACTGAGGAAGTCCAGGTCCCATTCAGCGCTCAGCTCCCCCAGCTCCACTCTCAGCACGCTGTCCCTCCGCACCACACGCTGCTTGCCCTGAAACACACACACAATGATCACGACAAACAGTTTGGTTTACACATCCCTTTGGTTTATGTCAAAAACACACCAACAAACGTGCGCATGCCTACGTGCCACACTACAAAGATGAGACTACGCAGCACAGCTGTGTGTATTTTGGTTTACCTTGCGCAGGTGTTTTTCTGTGAGGCTGTAGTGTAGCTGGGCACAAGGCCTGGCGGTGGCCCCTACTGTAAACAGACCGGCCCTCTGGAACTGGAGCAACTGGGAGACACAGGGCAAGAATCAAGACAAGAAAAAGGAGAAAGGACAAGGGCATCAAAAAAAACCAAAGAGTGGTAGAGAGCGAGAGAGAGAGAGAGAGAGAGAGAGAGAGAGAGGACAGTGAAGGACTCTTCACCTCTGTGTACTGGGGCTTGGCCGGCTCCCACAGACACTCCAGCAGCTCCAGCCGGCTGAAGGACAGGTCGGAGGTCACAGCCCGGGCGTGGCGACCGCCGCTCCGCATCTCGCACGCCACCTGCACCGCCGCCCCTGTTAGCCTGGAGGGGGACGTGACACCGTTTTGTTACAGCAGCTCTGTATATCTGTCTCTTTCCTTGCATATTTGTGATGTCGGTGTGTGCCTACAGTCATGTGTGTGTGTGTGTGTGTGTATAAAATCCATATCAAAGCATGTGTGTGCAAAAATGTGTCTAGATCCAACGGAAAGGCATCACAACTCGAGGTCCGACGTTGTGAGAGTGCTTCTCAGTGTGTGTGTGTGTGTGTATGTGTGTGTTTTTTTTTTTGTCCCTACCTGAGGTGAGAGTGAGGGCAGGCCTTGGCAAAGCTGGCTCGGAGGTGCTGGAAGTCTCTCTCACTGAACATGCTGTCCTTGAAAAATGCCAGCTCCCGGAAAAACGTCTGAGACACCTGGGCCAATGCGGTCGCTCCATCAGGGCCTGGGGGCGGATCCTCCTCCAACAGGGTTAGGGTGAGTCCGCCCAAAGTGAGTCGCATCAGTGCGTCTGTCTTCAGAGGCTCTGCCTGGCTACTGTGCGAGCGCCCTGGAAGAAGACAAGGGGTTAAAGTAGGACCTCATAAATGGCAACAGAGTAGTTTGTGTGTGTGTGTAGATTGCGGCTTACCTTTGGGCCTGCTTCTGCACTGGGGCAGACTGGTCAGCGATCCTGCTGCAGGATAACGCCTGGGACAGTTCTGGGACACAGTGAAGAATGGTGTAAACATACTCTCTTATCTGTTGTTGCAGGTCGAGTCAAACACACACACACACAAACCAATATCAGCATACCTGTGCAGAGAATGGTAAGCCCTGTGTGTAGCTGGCCTGGCTGTGTGTGGAGGACTCCATGTCGCTGTCAGAAAGCTCACTACCCGAACGCACTGACGTCACACTGCTGGTCATTCCGCCAGGTCCCATGGAGAAAAACATATCTGGGAACAAACAAACAAACAAACAAACAAACACAAACACAAAAACAGTTATATTGGGCTCGACACACCATCTCACACTAAACAACTATAAATGAATGAACTATTCTCCACTACTCAGTGGCTGACCTGACCCACATTTGACACTTTTTACAGTTGTTTTCACCCTTGCCTCAATGCTATCTGGGGCGTGGGTGTGGTTCTGTGCTGCCTGTGGGCCTGTACCTCCGTTTTCCATGCCGCTGAGGTAGGGCTCCAGGTCGGGCTCGGTGTCCCACTCTGGCTCCATGTCCCCGGGGCTGGAGCTCAGCTGCTTGCTCAGGTCCTCTTCGATCAGGCGCAGGTCCTCTGAGTCCAGTGGGCGGCTGTGGACCCCGACACCCTTATCCTCTGGTTCTGGGACACAGAGAAGACCCTGGGCATGTTAATGTAAATCTAGACAGGACAGATGTATGACTGGTCTATCATTAAGGGCATTGATAAGGGGGCGACATTAAAAGATACATAAGATAACTCTAGATCTGAGTGTGTTGACAGACAACGGACACTATGGCTGAGGTATCAGGGCAGGGTTGGGGCACCTGTGTCTATGCAGAGGGCCGAGAGCAGGTCGGTCAGGTTAGTAATCTGATCTGGGGATAGCAGCAGGTGGAGGCAGCCCACCTTACCATCCAGCTCCAACTGTAAGGGAAAACGAGAGAATTTCAAAGGATTCAACTTGGCGTCGAAAGAAAAGGAACGTATACGCTAAACACAAAAACGAATTTGCCACCCCTCTGTGCGAACATACCACCACACATACCTTAGGGCCGGGCAGCATTTCGTTTTGTTTGATCTTGACGGTGGTCTCCATGAAGCCGGAGCAGTTTCCAATGAGAAGGGGCTGTTGGAGGGCCTGAGGGGGGGAGGAACGGGCAGCTGGGCAGTCATCCTCCTCCTCATCTTCCTGATCATCGTCTTCCTCCTCATCTTCATCATCCTCTTCTTCTTCCTCTTCCTCCTCTCCATCTTCATCTTCTTCTTCGCCATCGCTGGATGAAACTGAGCCTGGGGTGTCCACGGTCAAAGGGGCCTGGGGTTTAGACACAGGGAGAAAACATTGGATTATCACTTGATACTTTCACTAACATTGACATTTCACACACCAACAAGTGGCCTTGCATTTCCATGTTATATGAAAGTAGTTTTTTTTTGTGCCGTGTGGCTGGCAAGATGCCTGATGGAGTGTGAAATTAATTGTTAAAGGGCACACATTTGTTTTGTTTTTGTATCACAATATTTGATGGTGCCATTTGAGGAAACAATAAAGAAGTGGGATGTAGCGGAGTGGTCTTGAAAATCTTCTGAGGGGTTTGCTGAATATAATTATTGACATATGAACAGAGCAGGCACAGATAGTGTAGTGCAAAGCGGGATTTGTATAAGTTATCTGTAACAGTTAAGGAGCCTATAAATATGTTTAGGTGTGTCTCTGTTAGGGAACAGATGCATTCTGATAGGTGAGCTCATGTAAAATTATCCAAAAGATTAGATTTAAATTTTGCTGTGTTGGTGTGTGTGTGTCTGTGTGTATGTGTTTGTGCTCAGTTTACCGGTGGTCCGCCGATGTTCTCGTACAGTAGCTGCACGGCGCTAAGCTGGAGGATCTTGTGCAGAAAGGCAGGAGGCTGGTGGATGTCCACAGGCACGGCCGACTGGCTTCCCGGGTCACGCACTGCCTCGTCACAGTACTCCAGCCTGACACCCAGTGGCAGCAAAAACACAGGAAGGACTCAGTGAACCCAATAAAACATATGGCAGTGGCTGTGTCTCAGTAACAAAGGAATCCATTTCCTTGTCAACAATTCTTAATTCATATAAGGAGCATTTTTGTTAATTCATGTTGCTGTATCTGCTACAAAGAAACTGGTGTACTGTACACACTGGTACTAGTGAATATTTGTAGGAGTACCTGTGCATGAGTGCAGGGAGAACACCCCTACCGTTTAATGTGCACCTCTAAGGCAATGCCCTTCTCCCGGTCTAGGGGCTGGTGCTCGATACGGACTATGGTGTCTAGGAAGGTGACTTTGATCCGGCGCAGGACTGCACTCAGGAGAGGAACAACTCAAGTCAATTCACACAAATCTCAATCATGGAACTACCTATGAACATCTAAACCGAGGGCCTTCACAATATACTAGTAAACCTGTATGTATTTTAAAAAAGAACAACCTAGAATGTCATTCAAAATGAAAAACAAAGAAATAGATAAAGCTGTAGAGGAAATAGTTGTAAAGCAACTGCATAACTGATCATTTGAATACATCAAGCGCACTCAAGAATACTATCGGGACTTAATCATCTGCTTCAATCAAAGCAAAAACTACCATTTCATACTCTGAAAATACTTGAAATAAACACAACAATTTACATTAATGTCACTCACCGGTCTCAATTGTTTGTGCAAACATCTCCAAGCCCTCCAGTTGAGCGGGCGGCTCCTCCGACTCCTCTGGGGGGTCCTTCAGGCACTCTTGTGCCAGCTGCATGCTGGAGGTCATGCAGTTGGACCAGCCTTGGGAGTCCCATCCCCCACCTGGACGTAAACAACACACCTCTGTTTACGGGGCTATTTAATTACCCACAAGTATTACGTTATTAGATAAAATAAATCCTCCATGGCCTTAAACATAATATGTAAAATTGTATTTGAAAACAACATCGGTTTATTTTCATAGTAATGCTCTTCTCCCCTTGATATGCCAATTATGTTTGGGGGATGTGTATCACAGTACATAAATGTGTGGAAACTGTCATAACAATCCATAGTTCTATTATCTAGTATCAGGTTAAAAACAGTTAATCAAATTCATAGTTTATAGTTGTCTGTTGTCTGAGTTTTCATAAAAACACTTATTTTTAACTGACAGATATTGCAATAATCATGCAATAATGCTTAAAGCTTATTCTTTTATATTTTAACTATAATACGGTGTCAAGTTCAACCAGATAAAGTCATAAAGACCGGTTTATTTGCTCTCCTATATGTAACTTACTGGTCCGGTACTTGGGTCGACATGTAATCTGAAGACCAGAAATTACTAGGGTACAGTGGTCCGTCACAAGTGCTTGCCAGGGGATGGTCACAGATATACTGCTTATGAACCCGTCCACAATCTCCAGGGGTGCCCCCAATGATTCCAACAACTCGTTAACCGCCTGGGGAAGAGGAAATGGTCAATGAGAGTAGTGTGAAAATGATAACAATGAATGTGTGACGTTTTCTTGGGCTGCCTAGGTTTGATCCATCGTGTGCTGACGACAGGAGGGAACAGCTGATAATGGTTTCGGTATGATTTGAAAAACCTGTGCTTTAAAACTTAGTTCTATCTCACCCCCCAAAAAATGATATCACACGCGATAACTGGAATGACAGCTGCGAAAATTACTTAGCCTAGCACATTGGATCATGTTTTTCTCCAAACTGCTATTCCTAGAATCGTGAGACGATATGACGATGAGAATTGTTGTTGTACTGGTGAGGAAAATTGCGAAATAGTTTAGGGTGCATGAAGCACACAAACAACGGGTGGGGAAAGATAGTTCACATCTCCTCCGCCTACACGAACTTACCCAAACATCGAGATGGATCTCTTTAATGACACCACTGCCGTTATACAAGTCCAAGCTCAGCTGTTCCAAACTCAATCGTTCTTGCAAGAAGTGACCAAGATAGTGTTGTAAGAGGTAGCGACAGGCCCGCTTCTTGATTGAGCCTGACCAGGGGAAAAGCCAGCGAGACATAGGGCAAGAGACTGCGGGGCGAGGGAACGAATAGGTGACGGAGAATGAGTGCGAAAACCGTCCTTTGGCAACTGCATAACAGACAAACACAAAGTGTGCAAACAAGGAATGAGCTACACTGCTAGCTAGCTAAGTGAAGGGGCTAAGGAAGGGGGTACACCGTCGCTAAGTCTCCTCTCCGTTGACACTAAAACGTGAAAATCCTTTGTGTCAGGACCGATGGAAATCAAAAGTTGCTTTACAAGAAGGTATTTTTGTTGTCTTTCAGGGTTTTAGTTCATATCTTGCAAAATTTGCTTCGCAATCCATACATAGGTCCTCTCTACCGTTTCAGGGTTGTTTATTGTTTTCATACGCGAACTGATGGTATGGTAAGGACGACGATGCGTCATTGCGTCATTGCGTCATTGTTGCTTCAAATCCCGGAAGGGGTACCAAAAACGCCATGTTGAGAAGGTAAATATAAACTAGGTGGGCTTGGATTGCACTTTATTGATCCAGTGAGAACTAGCAATATCACTAATTGACCATCAAAATAAACAAATACTTAAATACAAAATATATACATACATACATATATATATATATATAACACCAACATCCAATAAAAAAGTAATGATAAAATATTGAAAACGCAGCAGTATAATTGGAAATGTTTTGCATTTGACTTAACTTCTGATTAAAGTCAGGAGTATGCAAAGCAAACAAAAAATGATATAAGACTCTTCATTGGGCTTCACCTGTTGTTTATGATTATCTATGATAATTCAAGGTTTGGTTTTGCAATCGGACGAGTTGAGGCCCCTTTGTCAGATAGTTTAAGGATCCACTGAATAAATAAATGGAGAATGTTTATAGCTCTAAGTTTTTTAGCCAGAAAATGTGTTTGGACACTATTAAAAACACTTTAGAAGTCTAAAAACATCAGTCACAGCATGTGTGGTGGTATGTCAAGGTAAGCCTTATGGGCCATATAGAAGGGCATTCATCCACATGAAGCTGATGTTTATAAGAAATCTGTACAGTATCGATGTAGACTTCAACTTGATTCCTAGTATGTTGTAGTACAACCCATTTAAGCACCTCATAATCTGAGATGTAAGGGCAATAGATTACATTGCACAGGGATGCCAGTGCAGTGGCACACGAAGTCCACATTAACTTGATATGGAAGGCTCTTAATGCTTCTTATAATATCCCATCCTTCTTATAATAATAATATGCAACACAAATATTATAACAAATTATGAGTAATGTACAACACAACATCTCGGCTAACAAAAAGGACTCCATTGCTCATTTCACTTTATTTCTATAAAAACATAAAACACTATACAAATCAGAAAAAAACTAAGGTTACAATAATAACCAAGATTTATCAAAACACCATTTTGTACTCTTTGCGGTTAAAACGATGCCACACACAATTTTTCGGCTGTAACCAATTTCTAGCCTACATTTTCAGTGAAACAAAGAGCTAAATAAAAATTTGAAAAACTCAAATTGTATATCTACATAGAAAACAACTTAAAATTATTTACTGAAAACTATTATTATTATTCAATAACATAGTGGAATTGTACATAATATGTATTCACTTTATGAAAGCGACATCAGGGATCTTGCCATCTGTCTGTGGAGGGAACAAATGTTATATCAAACAATTGTTCTCAATGTCACAAATAAAATAACAGGGCATGCAACTATTGATTAGTATATATATTGATGTTGCTGATCTGATATCACTATATATTTCTATGAATGCAGTATTGTGGAGTATGGTGTTACCTTAAGTTGTGTAAAGATCTGTGCAGCTCTGTTAAAATCCCACTCATTGTCTTGAAGACATCTGAAACAGAGCAAGCTAGATTAAAAACAAACCAAAAACAGAGCAAGCTAGATTAAAAACAAACCAAAAACAAATACACAAAGAAAATCACAAACGGTTATTAACTTGGGGTGGGTAAAGGTTACACCTTAGCACACAACACACGTACACACGTACACACAAATGTAATCTTTTATATGCCTACTTCTGAGACCACTCCATGTTCATGCCAGACATGACTGAGAATGCAGAGAGCATCTCCTGTTGGGGGGCAGTCAGAGTGGGTACAGGGCTGCTGGACGGGGTTGGGGCCGGGGCTACAAATGCTCGACGAATCTCCTCCGTTGTGGCCGTGCGCAAAAATAGCCCATCATTCACTATGCAAAGACTGTGGTTAAAAGAGAAATAAGAAGTAAACGACTAGTCTTGTTTTCTGCTAGTGCAGTTTTCACCACGGTGACACAAAACATAGGTCTAATCATGTATTTATTACAAATGTTGTTTGTGTTTCTTCATGGCTATTTTTTATTATGAAATATACAGCACAGAACAAGACATTACATGTTTATTCTATGCATACAGACTGTTTAGGCAGAACTGATTGAACTTGTTTTTGTTGAGGGTATACAAAAATTATGGAAAAGAAGCGGTTTGGCATGAATGAGGAGCGCTCCTTAGGTTTACACTACATTACATTACATTACATTCATTTAGCAGACGCTTTTATCCAAAGCGACTTCCAAAAATTGTGCCTACAAAAAGATAATGGTAAAAACTACAAGTCAGGTAGAGAACATAAGTGCATCCCTGACTTAATCATCTAGATAAGAGCTAAGCAAGAGTTTACCCAGAGTTCCCAGCGGGGACAGTGATGAATACTCGGGAGAAGGCCATTGTGGATTCACGTGATTTACCATCAACTACAAGAAGGAAAGAAGAGATGCCAGGGGATAAACAAAATCAGATCAGCAGTTGTCATCATTAATCACTATGAAAACACATGTAAAGGTGTGGCATGTTAGTTATTTATTTGACTAAAACCACAGTTACCTTCTTTGAACACTCCGCTGACTGTGAATGTCAGTAGCGTATTCTGCAATTAATAATGGACAGTATTTAATTACGTGTGATGTTTCCATAAAAAGTTAAATAGTTAAATGCATTATGAATTTCCTATTTACTGACCGTATAGGTGTTCACGTCAACATTGAAAGAAGCAGTGTCATGCTGAGTTTTTGGGAGCTCGTTGAGGAACGCCACCACGTTTAACCGCGTGTGCTTCAGAAGACGGAACCGTGCAGCTGTTTTAGAGGGTACAATTACTAGGTGCACAAGCTGCACACAAAGGTGTGACATGGTGTAGTGGACTGATATATCGTTTCTGGAGCACTCACATGGATCTTTGAGCCTCCTCAGATTACGACTGTCTTTATGATACTCTCCTAGACTGGACCTGTGAGCCAAAATAATGCCAGAAAGTACAGCACTGTAATAATTGTGCAATAAGGACTGAGATGTGGCAGGTATTCATTCGATGTATGGTTGGTGTTGCTACTTCTTATGGATAAGTATGTGCAGGCATATATTATTTCCATTGTATTTGTGTGTGTAATTGTCACCTGGACGGATTCTGGTTGGAGTAGGGTGTACTGAGTGAGAAAGAGGCCCCTTCATGGTAGGCATCAAGAAGAAGCTGTCTGTCCCCAGAGTCATATATGCTGTAGTATCTGGCAAGAAGATACCACACATAGTACAGGTATTAACATATATTAACTATGTGTTATGATTAAAGTGCATGCAAGAATAATCTAAATCCTCCCCCCAGAGGAGACATGTTTTGGGGTTGGACGATGGATATTGTGCATACTACAGAACCAAAAAGTATTACAATGGCTTCATGTTTTTGTTACGCAAATTAACTTACTGTTGCAGGAATCGCAAGATGATAGACTTGATCTCATCAGAACCGAAACAGCTGCCCTGGGTTTGATTGTGAAGAAAATAATATTGTAAATGCTGATACATACTTTTATATTTTCCTAGATATAATATTTATTTTCATCCTCAAAATAAACAATAGCCAATCCTGATCCTTAAAATATAGGTCTCAATATAGGACTGCCCCAGCCTATATCTGTTTGCAAAAGACAACCTCTTAAAACGGACGCATTGGAGTGAGTGTCCTATCAGTTGTGAGTCATCCCTATTCTTTATCAAATCCAACGGACAGGTCCATCTAGTTACCTTGCAGGTGGGGATGGCTGTGGGAGTTTCCACATCAAACCCTATTGAAGGGGGGAGATCTTGACCATCCTGAATTTAAGGACAAAGCAAAACGTTTCAGATTACATAATTGAACCTAAGATTTTATGGGCCTTATTTTGAGATTTCAGATTTAATCAAAGAGAAAGACACCGTACTGATTGAAGGGGGAATGCACGAAAAGGCTAATCTTACCAGTTTTATCAGCCGTGGGAACCTCTGTCGGATAGCACTGGTATCATGAAAAACAAGATAGTTATCAATATTGCACACAATCCTATGCAGACATGCTCAGCACACTACATGTTAACCATGCACAAACTTCGTAACAAAAACCTTGACAGCTATAATACGCACATTGTAGTTCCAATGTAACCTTTTGTTGATTGCATGGCAAATTTAAAAGCATGTATTCCTTTCAAACCCAGTGGCATTTTGTGCTTGACTAATGCTATATTCTAATTGAATGCACAATTGAAGGTCACTATGGATAAACGCATCTGAAACATGAACGAGATGTAATAGTTACTGAGAGATTTCCTCAGTTAATCTAGTCTTTCGTCCATTCTCATGCTGCCCAGTAAGCCCGTTCCCAGTGTGTACATACCTTGTGTGTGTTACTCACCGGCACCGCAGAAATACACAGACTTCTGACACAGGAACCAACAAATACACTCACAATCAATAATGCAATCCTTTTCCACAATTCAAACACACTTTGCTATCTTTGTACCCTCCAAACACACAGACACACAAAAGCTCACAGTGAAAGGCAGCGGAATAAAACAAAGCTTAATTCAAGATCTGGCACAACAGAAGGTTGGGGTCCAAGCTTTCTGGCATAAATATCGATGTAGCCTTACTTTATCAACCATTGATAGTATCTTGTGACAGACAAACTCCTGATAATTAGTCTGAGAAAGAGAAGCACATTTTAGTTGTAGTTGCCCAGCTTGCAAGTAAAGTAAGTGTTCCTGTAAGGAGAAGATATGAACAAAAGCAGGGTCCTGATGCTGTTATACCAAGCCCCTCTACCACTGATCCCATGGCCGTTTCTCTGTGCAGAAGATAAATATGTAACACATTCGTCTTTATACAATTGTCACCAACTCTTGCAAACTCTTTAGTCACAGGCCATTAGTATTCCTCCGATACATCAATTTGGGCCAAACTCAACAGAGAGAGCATGGCGTATGTTGGAGTATGGTGTGGCGTTTACATAAATGGACAGACTGGAACCTGACTTGACTGTTCTATTAATTTCTTTGTTTTTGGTTTTTGTTTTCAGTTGGCTTCAGCCATATTCAGAATGAGAGAAGCTAAAACCTCATATATTCATCTTTAGATTGTGTCCACCAAATAGGATTTTTGTTTCAGATCGTTGTTCGATCAAGTTCCAGTGGAGTTAAGTATTGAATCTTCTTGCTTTGTGTAAAGCAGACATGCTTTCTTGTGGTGTAAATTAGAGCTGACACTGCCTCCATTCTAGGCAAGTAATGGGACAGGAAGAATCCACTTTTTTATTCATTATTTGCTAAGACGATGCTTTCTCCTCTACCTCTCAACCCATTTATGTTTTTTCTTCCATACTTCTGTACTGTTTTCTTCTTGCCATTGTTCAGTGATGTTCACACTTAATGAATGGCCAGTAATCGTGACTGTGCCTGTCTTAGGTTGTCCCAAAGATTTGTGGTGGGATCTTACCCGTCATTGGCTAACCAGCCTTCCATACTGGCCAAATGCAGGATGCTGAATGGGTGAGATTAATAGAAGGTGAGGGGAAACAAAACCATAGGTTTTCAACAGTGGTTACTTTTGTCCAAACCTCTGTTCATGTTCAGATAACCAAATAGATAGCATTCTCTCCAAATGTCAAGTTACAAAATATGTATTGCATTTGATAAGGGTAAAATTTAAGAACAGGTTCAGTATGAAACATTGAAAGTCAAGTCCTATCACAGGTCCTTACTCAAGTAATGCAGTTTAATAACCGTTTGTCTATGTTTAGAATTTGTTCACTTTAGATATGTGGAGGACTATTTGGGATTAAAGCAGGAGGGTGTTGGGAACAGCACTAGAACCCAGTAGAAAATAAAACGTGAGAAAATCTATATGTAGTCATCAATAGTCAAGCAAAGGATCAAAAGAAAGCTGTAGAGTAGACATGGTTGATATGAATAATTTGTTGAGCTGCGTCATTATGAAGCACCATGCTTTGGACAGCCAGGGAGGAACATAAAATAAATATTAAATGGGTAGTTAGTTCAAGTTAACTTAAAGTTAGCCTATAGTTAGTTTTAATTATAGAAAGGATTGCAAGACCTAAAAATTTCCTTACAACCCTAATCACAACCTGAGGCATATGTAAATTAGCACAAAATAAAAATGAGGTCCAACAGTTCACACAAAGACACTGTTGTTTTGACAGTTCTCATTCAGCTTTCATTGTGTCACCATTCATATTGCTACAAACAGATATACACGATTCCATGATGTCTGTGGTGCATTGTATTCACACTGCAGACCTGCCAACATTGAAGAAAGTCTTGGATTACCACCTTTGTGTGTGTGTGTGTGTGTGGGGGGGGGGGGGGGGTATTTACTATAGTAAAACCATACCATTACTTTACTTTTCCCATCGTCAAAAAAATGTATTAACTTTACATCTCTCGCACATAACATCTTACGCCAACATGAGGACATTTTTTCATTCTTGGTATATACCTGAATATATAGCTAGTATTGGAATTCCCTTTAAACACTTGCTAATACATAAACATTGCTCTGAAAATGCATGTTCTATTATTACATGCTGATTCTGGATGGCTGATATCAATATCAGTATTGCAGACTGACTGCAGAATGCATGGTGGGGAAGTCTGGACATAAGGGGGCATGGCCATCTCCCCCGGTAACTTTCTAGAAATTTCGGCAGCTCGTGCACTCTTTTTTTTCTGTCGGGTGTGCCATGATCTGCTCTTTTCATTACAAGTATGGGTTTGCCTGCGATATTATTTGATTTGCGGATCCTAGCTACTGTCTCTAGAAATTACATTGCACATTTGTATATGATCCCCACTTGCAAATAATTGTTGCAAAGGTGGGTGAAGGCAAAGGGGAACAAATACCCTGCGATGCTTAGTCAAATTATATAGTTCTTTTGCTTTTTGGCAGGCTATATGCTTGTTGGTCTAGACTTGAGTACTGCATAATTGGTCAAACTCATAAGGCTTCATCAGCATTTTTCATATTTTAGATTGACAAATATTCCCAGCATACCTTGATGTCAAAATGCGTACCTGCTACACAAAACGCGTACAGGTTGGCAGGTCTGACACTAGCACTGGAGAATTCCTATCTTTAAGTATTGAGAGGTTGTGGCGAGTACTTTTCCCCCATGTAGTATTACACATATATGTCCTCCTATTGTTGACTGACCTGATGTAGGAGGCCTCGTCCTTGTAGGTGTTACATACAGGGTTCCGGTCCAACCACAGCTCAACCAGCTTCAGACCTTTTAGCCTGTCCAACTCACGCTCCTGCTTCAACTGGCAGATAGAAAGCAGAAAACAGAGGCAGAAAACAAACAGGTCAGATAAGAATGGTTTGATTGCAAAAAGGTGAGCCGAGATGGAGCAGAGAGAGGAGGTTGGATATAACTAAACAGACCTCTTCAACCTGCGTGTCTGTGTCAGTCTTACCTCATTGTTAGACAGGTTTAGGGTCTTCAGGTGGGGAACCTTGCTCACCAGCTCCGCGACATCATCCAGCTTGTAAATGCGGTTGTTGCTTAGGTTGAGACCAACCAACTATGGGGAGGTGAGGGAAGAAATGAGGTAAATAGGACAGAGCAGTTTGTACACCTGACTTTCTTTTTGCACAGACTGGCATAAATTAATAATTGTTTACCTCAGGAATATTTTCTTCGATGATCTTCACGACAGCCTCCATACAAGTCTTCCTGTTAAGGATCACCTCAATGTTCTGAGACACTAGGTCTGAAACACAAGAGAACATTGAACCCTCTCGTTTGTAACGTTGTCTCCAAACTCACCGGATTACATAGATTTCATGCTTGTTGTCATCTATTTACCCGGGTCGGTTCGGATGTTGTTAAGGTCCAGTGCTTGCTGGGAGCCGTCAAAGCGCTTTGCCATGCATTGCTGAAGAAGGTGACAAAAACAGCACTTCTAAAGACTCAGGTTTTGATTATTTTGAAATGTCTCATCAAAAGTTGACAGTTCCTATACACACACATCTATTTCCCATTTTCTCACCTTCAGATGTTCCATGTCCTCCGGCTTCAGTTCTGTGACAAAGGAGGGAGGGGAGCAGCTATTCATGTGCACCAATACCTAGAGGGGGGATGGGGAAAATACATAGCTTATCCATAAGACAAGTTGAATCAGTTATCAATAGCAAAGGAGGTTCTGCACCTCAATATCGCTTTTAATTACATTTAATGTACTGTTTACCTTATAACCTTCATTGTCTGTTATCTTGTGAGAGCATTTATGTAAAGCACTGGCTGCCGAGAAGTCATCAACGTAAAAGTGAGCCCTTTGGCCGTCAGTGTGGTACTGGATAGAAGGATTAGAGAAACAGGCAGCGAGTCAAAAGAGACACCGACAGCGAGGGAGGGTGTTGCAGAAAAAGGAAATTGGAACAATTGGTGACCAGTGCCTCAAGTGTAACTGTAACCATTCACTTACTTGAATTTCAACATGCATACTGTCTTCAAATGTCTCATCTGTTTTCATCTTTTTGACAAGGGACAACTATTTACACTTAACAATGGACTTGAACTCTTCTTCATCTCGAGTCTCACACTGTACTTTTCCACATCGATAGATGTACCAGCTCATATGTATGTTATCAACCAAAAAACTGTACACCTATTCTTCGATACGTGCTTTAGGTCCTTAATCCAGTACAAAAACAATGCTCTTGTCTGTACAAATCCTTGAAATTAATCATTGTAGGCCTGTATATTAAATTCCTAATTGTGATGTGGATTATTACAATAGTCAGACAATGTTTCTATAGCAGGCTTGTCCATGACTAAATTGGGTGTTTCAGTTGGGCACCTGAGCAAATCAGGTGCTACCATGAGGAGCCTACCTGGACAGCAGTGAAGGGTACAGTGCACAGGTTCTGTAAGGCCGTCAGAAGCCACTTCTTGTCATATCTCTTTCCGTGAGGAACCTAGCAGATACCGGGGACTCAGACTTAGAGAATAACTTGTGTATTATGGTTACAAGCAGAGTTACGATGCGGTGTGTATTTACCGTCATTTTGAACCAGCCTTTGTTCCTTCCACCTCCTCCATCTCCTCTTCCACCTCTTCTTTCTCCTCCTCTATAACCTCCACCACCACCTCTCCCTCTGTCTAGTCCCCCTCGGTCTCCTCTCCTGTCACGATCAAACCTTCCGTCACCTCTTCGGTTTGGCCTTCCATAAGGGTGCCTGAAGGAATAGCAGGCAGAGGTGCTGAACAGTTAATCCAACTGCTCATTGGGGCCATTTATGTTTAAGAAGAGTTTACAAAGAAGCATTAGAGTAATAACTAGTTTTCAGTGTTAAGTAACTACTTCCCCACTCAGTTGCAAAAATGAATACCAAGCACGCACACAATGAACCCCTATACACCTTGAACTTAATCTTCTTCAATGTTGTTCAGTCTGACTGGTGATTAACCTGTGTGACTCACAATCTCCTCTGGGAACCGGCATCCTGAGAATTCCCATCATTCATAGAGACATCTCCATCAGTGTTCTCAAAGCGCAACCTAGGCCCTGGACCCCCAAAGCCCCCCATGTGGCCTCCTCTTGGACGCTCCCTGGGGCGCCCATCGCTGTACCCCTGGCCCCTATAGGATCCACGGCCCCTACGATTCCGAAACGAAGGCCCCCCAGTTCGGTCATCATGTTCTAAGGAAAGTATAGGAGAAAAGCACCATAAAGAAAATAAACTTTTAACAGAACAAGGCTTGATTACAGTTCAAACAATGTTTAAAAACGTTGTTAAGTGTTTGCATAGCAGGCTTCCAATCTTGTAAAACATGTTCTATGTTCCTCATGCTAATCATATATCAGGGCCCGGGTGTTGGGTTATATGAGACTTAATACAGTCCAATAGTTGTTCATTGGAGAAACCAAGAACCATTTAGAATTGCTTACCATCAGTGAATATACTGAGTAAACACAGAATGGTTTGCAATGCAATCAATACATAGCTATCATAGCCGCCAATGTCTAACCCAAACACGCAATATACTGTATTTTTTACCTCGTTCTGGAATGCAACCATTGCTCTTGACCTCTCTCTCCACCACAAATTCTCCGTTGCCTAAGACAAAGTGGGGAAATCGTTGAGAAGTCTTGTAAACATTTACCAAGGTTTCTTACCGTTGTAGTAGCGACCACCTTCCGCCATATTATTTCCTCAGGAACGCAGTTCAAAAATAGAATCCTGGAATAATAACATGGGCTGAACTAGAAATCCAAAATGAAAAACAGGAGACATAAACACTCAGATTCTCAGCGCAAAACTCGAGGGCAATATGAACATAATGGACGAGTATGAAATTACTTCGCTCGAACAAAGATATAAACACTGCGCGACCAGGGAAGAACTACAAATTCCATGCCCACTGACTTCCGGGATAGGGCTCGTGATTCGGATGACGTATACCCTACCACCTGTTGCATTTTCGTGGAATAATTTATTTGTAATGACTGTACGCATAGTGGTCGAACATTATTAGGTTATATTGCGGGTATTGTTATAATTTGTTACCATTATTTAACCAGGTATGTCCAACTGAGAACGAGTTCTTTTTTGCAGTGGCACCTGGCCCCGGGAGCAATTGATCAACTCCAGTACTCTGCCAGTGCCATGATCAGGACACAGGCTTGAGGATTTGAGGATAATTGCCGTTTTTATTACTAGTTTTTATTAGTCTTTTGTATTATGGTTACAAGTTGAATACACAGAGTTTGCAGATTATGCATCACACATTTTGTACAGTGTCTGCATGTAAGCAACGTCTTTGATTTTTGGAAATAGTGCCAAAAGTGAAAAATGATTCTGCTAAACCAAAAAAAATTTAAATAAAAAAAAAGATTTGAAAACATCCTCCTATTTTCTTTTCCTTATGTGGCAGTAAAATGTTGCTGTGGGCACAAAGAGAACTAAAATAAAGTATGCAGCGGATAAACTGCGACGCTGTTTGTAAGCTAACTTTGCTGAAGCTAAATTAACGGGTCCTTACCTTGGTTGCCAACGTGTGCGACCACTGCTAGGTTTGGATACCACTTTTTCCCGGCCCTGAATGCCATCTCAAGGAGTTTAGACTCGCAGTTTATGATTTTTAAATGAAGACGTCAAGTCTATGTCCTTCTAATCTAGGCAAGCAGGTTAATCCAGTAGTACTGCTAACGAGACATGCATTGCAACTTCTTCAGCCAACCTTTTTAAACTCCCAAAAGTCTGTAGCAGGTGCGTGCAGCGCATTTAATGCTAGGTTTTCACATATTCACAGCCTGCATTTGTGCATAACAGTATGCCGCATTTGCCCATTATTTCCGCTAAAGTATAGTAAAGCCAAGAACATCAAGATATGTCCACACATGAGGACGTATTTGGCACGTGGCGTTTTTGGAAAACAGATTTAACAGCCCTCGCTTGGGTTGGTTGTCTGGTGCCAGAGACAGCTTTTTAGTTTGGGCATGGGACTAGCATTGGTAAATGGCGCCACTTGGTGTCAGCTTCTCCACATTGACTTGTATGTAATAATTATAATACAAATCTTTATTCATGTATCATTTTTCAGAGCAGAAGTTACAAAGGGCTTCTTGTGTGTGTGCAAGAATGCAACATACAAAAACTATTTATGTTTTTAACCACAAATTTATAAAATCTCTTTTAGAAGAATGTAGTTGAGTTGTGGCACAAATGGCACCAGGAGATGCCGTTGATATTAGTGAAGAAAATTAGATTTTCCCATTGGAAATAGTGTTTAGTTCTCATTTAAAGACAATTCCATTGCTTGGAGGGGGCTCAGCACACAGCCCTGTGGGACACTGGGGTTCAAGGTGGGGGGGGGGGGGGGGGGGGGGTTAAAGGTGAGGGTTGGCCAGTTGAGATCATCTAACCTGACACACTGGGGGTTTATTGGTTAAGAAGTCAGTATCCAGTTGCAGAATGAGGTGTCGATGCCAAGGTCACCGAGTTTGGTGATAAACTGAATTGGAGGGGATGACGGTGTTGAATGCTGAACTGAAGTCTAAGATGAGCATTCTCACTAGTCACTTTAGGTCTAAGTATCTTGATGGTCTAGACAACCTAACATATCAGTTTATCTTCTGGCCACAATAAGGTGGCTTAAACTGCCATAAAACACCAAGATAAAGTAATTGACAGCTGATGGTGTATTCTTTTGTTATGAAAGTACAGTAGTACATACGTAAAAAATATAAAATATCACATGAAAGTAGCTGCAAAATATGTGTGTAATTTATACATGCTGTCTTTTCAGGTACGGCGTGGGGTGCTGACGACAAAATGACCTCCACACCGGGAAGACCAAGGAACTCATTGTGGACTTCAGGAAGACCAAAGGTGTATTGTGGAAACTTGTAGTACAGTTGAGGGACAGGTCGGGGTCAATGCGTTTGTGTCTGACGCTGCATACAATATATTATAACTGAAAGATCCACAGTGATGGTGTTTGGGTCTATGATAAACTCTCGTAACTTATTTTTTTACTCTGTACTGTAGTCCCTTTATTATCATTACTTTGCTAAACCAACACACATGCGTCTAAATAGATACAGAATGTTTGTTAACAGCCATAAAACATTCTTTGGCGTATTTAACATATCTTTAATACAATATACAGCATAAATGAGTACACCCCCTCTAAACGTAAAGATTCTATAAAGATTCATTACATTTCATTAGAAGATGGCAAAATTTAAATGTATTAAACTTATACCTAATAACAACATAGAAAGATATGTCATCAATATCTGTAAAATACGTAAGTCAATCAGGCAACTTTGCTTTAATCTAGGGTTGGAAAGATGGGTACACCCTTGATTCAATCCAAGTATGTAATATTCTAGTACAAGGTGTGTCCTCCCTAACCTTTTAAGTACTGCACTGCGGCTGACCCTTCTTGGAATTGAGTGTAAAACTTTGCGACATATTGTCCCGTTGATCCTTTTCTATGCCTGGAGGATGACCTCCTTGGGTGCCTTGATGTTTGATGGGGAGTGCTGCTCAACTTCTCTTCAAAATTCCCCACAGGTGCTCAATAGGGTTGAGGTTGGATGACATACTTGGCCACTGAAGAACTTTCACCTTGTCATTCTTAAGGATTTTTCCTTAAGAATGTTTAGGGTCATTGTCGAAGTGCCCGATTCATTTCGGATGCCAACAGATCCAAAAAGATTGACTGTGGTCTCATCCGATCAGAGTAGGGATTCCCAAAAAGGCTAATCAGGAAAATGACATCATATAGAAACCCCAAAAATGTATTATTTGTACATAGAAATCACCACTTTAAGAGAGGGTGTACTCATTTAGGCTGAATACTGTACCACCACCAACTTCAAAAACTCTCTCCAGTATTTTCCTCCCCTTCTTGGTTTTTCTCAGCCTGAGTTAGGGCCTGCCCCACAACGGTGGTAAGAGAGGCCAGCCCAACCAAGTAACCATCCTCCCGGCTTCCTTCTTCCCAGGGGACATCGTGCTGGAGCTCCCTGCCACACGGCATAGGAATAGTCTTCCCAAAGTCTATCATCCATATACTGGCCTTTTTGCTGTGATCATGGACAAAGAGAAGGGAGCTGCCAATCACCTGTCAGAGAAAACGTAGGCAGTATTGTGCTTATTCTTTCGGACAGCTATGGTCCTTCAAACTCGTGTTTTATTCTGGAAAGTTGTACTCTCATCTGAACAAATGTTTTGTTTAGTTGTTTAGTTTGTTCTAAAAATGAATTGGCTTTTTTTGTGTTACCTGCAGTAATATTTGAATATGGCTATTGACTGTCAACTGACCTCATGCGTTCTGAAAAATGGTGACTCCTTCAGGGCATCCTTCAGGGCCATGAGTCTGCAGTGGTAGTCCCTCTGGGATAGACGATGGAAAGACCGAAATAAATGGTAGGAAGAATAGATCAGAGAAGATACTGTATAACGAGACACTAGCAAAAATAAACGATGAGAGGTGAAAATGTTGGAGAGATGAGGAGAAACTTCATATATATTATGTTCTTCATTGTATTGTTTTGTTGGAAGTGCAAGCGACGTTTTGCAACTAACCAGGACTTGTGGCTGCCCCCTGGTGAAGGAGAGAAGAGCCTCAGTAGCCTGGGCTGAGGTCAGCGTCTTCCTGAAGTCCCGCTTAATACTGCCATTTTCCATCTGACATGACATCAGGGGAAAAAAGCAAAATGTGGTCACAGCATAGCCATGCATACACTTGGGACTTGAATTTAATATCAAGATGCACTATGTAGCCCTTATCATAAAATATTGCTCTCTAGATTTTGAGTTACTGGAAGGTTTTACTGTACCATGAGGCCTTCAATTCTAAATCCGAGTGTGGCAGTAGAACTAGTCGTATCCTTCCACACCAAGTAGCGCCACTTTGTTACCCCTTTCTGCTTGTGTTCCTCTTCTGAAGGAGCTGAAGGATCTACTCGAACCATCTTTTGATACATATCCATACGTATGATGGGCTTGGAGCGTGCTTTTGCTATCTCCTCCTCTTGGTATGTCCTGAGTAAAAATAGGCCCAGGCGTGAAACTATGTAGCATCTTAGTTCATTAATAATAATAATAATAATAATAATAATAATAATAATAATAATAAAAAATTATATTATTAATTAATTAACATCTTATTTGCTTGTTTTCTGGGCAACCTCTTCTTGTAAGTGGCCACTGATCACTCGATTCCCTATGCACACACAAAAAAGCTCAAATCCCCCTCTAGCCCTACCTGAGGCCCATTTTGCAGTCCATGGTGATGGGGTTCTTTTGGCCGCCGAGCAGGTCCTCCAGGCGGATGTAGGTATGGTCCCCCTTGGTGATGTAGCCGTGGTACTGCGGAACAAAGGGCCTCAGAGGGTCGGCCATGAGGGCCTGCAGACAGGCCGCCTCCACCTCACTGAACAGCTTGAGCACCTCTCCGCCCTCACTGAGCTGGAAGTTACCTAAAACAACAAGGGGGACAGGGAGGCTAACTGGACTTCTTCTTCACCTTATATCACATTTTGAACAACCCTACACATGTATGAGAACTTGTTTAATGTGACGTTTGAATTAACGAAGACAAAGAAAAGAGTCAGTAGTTTATTGCATAGCGAAAGGGAAAGAAAGTTGTAAACTAAATATGAAAGTAGTATGCCTGCAATTAATTGTATTTTTTTGGAAACACATGCCTTGATGTCCAGCCAGCTGGACCCAGGAGCTCTGGCGATGCATAGACCAGTGCATTATGGTCAGGAATGTCCTCCATGAGTGACACTGAGCGGAGAGAACAGAAATATGACCTTGTCCTTTTACTGTTGTCTGTGTTTAAGAATTAGTATAGCTACACATTGTGATGCACAGTGTATCATAGACAATGTCCATGACTACTAGGGCCAGTCTTAATTTCACACCAGTCAAAAATAAACGTCCATGGACAGATGACTCTTCTCAGTTACCCTTACAAGTTTATTATTGTAGTCTTTTCAACGGTCCTCTCTTTCCTGCGTTCTCCGCATCCCCCCTCCCTCTCTTATCTGTATGTGAAGGCAGGCGAGGCCGCGCATGCAAACGCCATGCAAATCTGACTGTGTCAAGGCTCTCTTTGAAACTCATGCAAATTCCAAGTTAGCGGGTTACGGTAGTATATAGAAGTGAAGCTTGCTGGGAAATTAGGTCAGTTTAATAGAATTGTTGTTTATTGGGAAAACTAAATGGCAGTTGCATGAGAACATAGGATTTGTTGTTGGTGACAAAAAGTATTTCAAACTCAACTATATCTATTCAAGCTTTTTCAGTCTTAATACCATGCTACTGGATTAGACCTGCTAACACTGCTCCTTGTTATAAACTATTATTTGCCACTGTAGGAAGAATATGCCTGTTACTACATACACACTCACACTCACACACACACACTCACAACACACATCTCTCACAGCTCTTAGCGTGACCTTCACCTTGCTCATGGTCTTCTTCTTGGAGGCAACGTCATCTCCTTCACTGAAGACCTCGTCGCTCTCTGCTAAGGACACAGTTAAGGAGGAAGAGGAGGATGAGGCAGACGAATGCGTAAGCATCCTGGAGAGAAGTCGCGGAGAAGCCGCCATGTCTGTGTCCTTACTCTTGCTTTCCGTGTTACTCTCCCTCTTCTTACTTTCAACAGCCTTGACCTCTGTCTCAGCGTTTGCTCCACTTTTCCACTCAGTCTCACAAAGGTCTGATCCCTGAAATGCTGCATCTTGGCCCCCTACGTCCCCATTAACCATGATGGGCTCTTGTGTTACGCCATCAGGTTCTTGTATTCTCCTAGTCTTTCTCAATCTATCCCTCTTCGATTTCCTCTCACCTCCCTCAAATACAGTTTCTTTGCTCTTTCCTAGCCTCTCCTTGATTCCCCGAGTCCCATTCAATTCATCTCTTGTGCATCCAAATATTGTCTGTGCTCTTCTGTCAGGACACATTCCTTCCAACTTTACTAGGTCCTTTTCACTCCTCTTTCCAAACATCCCGTCTTCATTGGCACACTGTAGAAGGTCTAATGATGGAGAAAGATGAAGTTCAGCCATTCTTTGTGTTGCCTGGTCATTCTTAATTTGTTCTCCCATTATTTTGTGGTTTTCCTGCTTTTCCATCTGGCCATGCGTTGGGGTTAATCTGTGGGTCTCTACGCTGAACTCCTCATCGTGTTGAGGGTCAGAGGGACTGTGTGTTAACAAGACTTTGAGGTTAGGGTTCCTAGATATTAAAGCATTTCTCATACTTAGACTTTGGTCAACATCAGGGATTAATTCAATGATGTGGTTTTCATTATGCTAGTTTTCTTTTCGCTATAGAAAGTATTCGTGCCCCTCCATCGTAGTTATATTCTCTTGTTGTTCTCTTTCAATTGTATTGCATTTTTCTGTCTTGTCATTGATTCTCTCATCTTGTTTAATGGGTGGGAATGTCCCGTCCATATCCATCCAAGTGTAGCTCAGACAATCATCACCTGTTCAGCAGATGTAGCAGTGTTAATCTCTCTTGTGGGAACGAGGCAGGGATTCTTCAAGGTTGTCTCAGTCCTCTTCAATTTAAAATGGTAAAAATAATTAAGATGCATGAATTAAGCAATGATGATGCCTGTCTATTGTATGGCTCAGATAACAGCTGCATTAGTTCAGCTGTTGTTAAACAAACGTACAGAGAACAGCTTACCTAACCACTGTAAGGAATGCCATTGGCAAGCATGTACAATTCAGTATCTTCCCAGTGAGCTCCAGTCAGTCATCTGTGTTCGTCTTTCTCGTTCTGCCCGTGTTATCCCCAATGCAACCCTATTTTGCATACAGTGACACCACCAAGTTTCCAAAACATCCAGGGACTGCTGGCCTCAATAGGATTACAGCGGTCACAGTTGTTTTTCCGGTATGACATTCTGATCACCTTGATATAGGTTGTGTAAACAGGGTCACTGTTCTAGCAAACTTAATCCCTGCAGTTTTGGTGTCACTGGTGACAAGAAACCTTATTTCATCATAATGCATTTGTGATTAATCAAATGTTGCACAAATGTGATCAATTCACACAAAGTCCAAATATCTTCACATAGATTCTTTAAAAGAAAATCTGTATTCAAGGTGGGAATGTTAAGAAGAGTAACGTACAATGTGCTAAAAGCTTATATATGAGATATAGAAACGCACAGAAATGAAGCAAAGCTGTTTGTCTCATAGCTTTCAGATGTTTTATGAACTTAGTTAATTTGACCTTTGCTCTATTTAGGCAATACATAGATTATTGCGAGTGATATATTTTGACATAGACACCCCCTGGTGGTTGTAAAGGCACTGACCTATTTCCTTCTATGGCTCCCCTCAGTAGTTTAAAGGTTTTATATATTAACATAACAAATCTTTCACCATTTGACAGTCAAATATTCATATAAATTTGATGCCCCAATACACATCCCCATTACATTGCATATCCGCTCTTGCATATCTGCTCTTGAAACATTGACCTATGTTAAATTAGAATATATTTTAAGAGTCCGGTGGCTACCCTCTCTTGTGGGTCATTGACTAGGCCCTGGGCATGGTGTTTTCCCCCCAACTCATTCACTCTGAAGTGCTGGACCCTTTGTTGATCTCTCCGCAATCTGCTTTACAAATGGAATCTTCGTCTTGTCTTAGAGTAGAGGTTTCAATCTGTAGAAAGTCCAGTAGCGACCATTTACCTAGCAGAAACCAAAACAAACAAAAAGCTCACCTCAAGCACATGCAATGGAGATGCATGAATATAAATAGATATTGATGAGAGTACACTTTACATACACCATAGTGTTTGTACAATGATTCTCCCTGCATGTTTTTTGTCTTTAACTGTTTAAATACCAGTAGTGTCCTTCTCATCTTCTTTTTGTTGGTGGTCAGTCTTTGAGAGACAATCCTTGTTCGGCACCTCACACACACACATACATAAGAGAACAACTCGATATTTTATGGAAATTCATTAATTTTAATATTCATCAACTTGAATGTTTAAATGAACCATACTTGTGGAAAACACGATACTGATGACCATTTTAGCAGCAAATAATTTCTACAGTCTTATCAACTTCTCCTTTCCTATTACCTGCTGTTGGTTCTGAGTCTGGGTACTAGAGGTAGGCCCCCAGAACATCCTCAGGTAACTGAAGAGGAGGACCATACCCAAGAAGACAAAATTGGTGGTCACACCCACTGTCGCTGACATCAATGGGAAGTTGAACAAGACATACCTAAAAAAAGGTGAGGAGAGGTCAAATTTAAAATGGGATAAGTTTTCCCATTCCTACCTGGTATGAACAATTACTGAACGTTTGTAAAGGCTCCTTGTCTTTGGAAATAATGTATTTGCACAATATGGTGGTTGTGCAGGTTAATGGATGCTCACCTCAGGCCAGTGAAGTGAGCATAGATATAGAGGTAAGCTGAATAGATTTGAACCTGGTTGGACTGTATCTCAATAACGGCTCCTATGGTAGGGTTATACTTCAGGGAGAGAAAATGCATTGTAAGTCATAAGCCAAAGTTGGACACAAACAAACATACAAGTTTGATGTTTTCACTCAAATAAGAAGGCTGGGACTTAACACAAGCAACTGGGTGAATGCAAACATATTTATGACATTGGCCCTCACCGAGTTGTCAGTGTATTCAGAGAAGAGTTCCACCTCCACAAGCTGTCTCTCGGCTGAGGCTCCGGTCAGGAACGCCGGGGAGAACAGCAGTGTTCCCAGAGTCCTCAGCAAACCAGAGCGATAACGCAGCATGGTCTTGAACCCACAAAGAGGTTGTCATTCCCAAGATAACAAAATGCTAATGAGCTGTAATTGTGAAACTACATATCAGATAAGAGTGGCCCACTAGGAATATTTAAGATGACCATAACCTTACATATAGCTTGATTTTCGTAGGTCAAAGCACTGATACACTGTGCTCAGAATGCAGCCCCCCACCTGCACTAACAGCCATGATTCTGCTTATAAAGATCTGCTCACAAAATCAAAGAGGATCTGCATCAGTTTACAATACAGCTGAGGGACTATTTATCAATTACCCTGTAGTGAAGAAGCATCTGGAACAACCAGTATGACGTTCCAAACCCACAAGAAATAAAGTATGAGAGGCGAAGGTCCGTCATAACCTTTAAGGTTATGACAGCTGCGTGTGTGTTAGCACGCGTAAGCGTAGTACTCACAAAGTGAGAGCTGGTGGAGGAGCGCAACTGTCCGTGCTGAGAGAGCAAGAGGCAGAGAGCAACAGAAACCCATAAGAGCAGAAGATAAAAGTCAACAGAGAGTACAGCAGAGAAGCACCACATTGTGTTTTTGTAGGTGTGAGACAGTTTTTTTTTTGTGTGTAAGAGAGTTCTGAAATGGGATCCTATGTGTATGTGAACATGAATAAATACATCAAATGTGCTGTGCATGCAACAGTTCCACCAGCGGCTCACAGAGCGGGAAGACGATTCGATGTGTTGCCCCTCCCTGGAATAACAGGTCATTCTGACCATGAACATCCCTATTTCCTGATTGGCTGGAGACTCCGGCATCTCCAGCTCCAGAGTGATTCGATAAGGCTGTCCATATGTCATCGCCTGTAAGTTGTTTGGATGAGTTAAAGTAAAAAGATGAATGGATGGATGGATGGATTGAAGTAAAATGGAGGGAGAATTGACTACCTGCTTTTTGCCATGCCTGAGCAGAGAGACATTGGCTATGGGGAAGGAGCAGAGCAAGGAGGCTGAAGATTCACAGTCTGTCCTGCAATAAAAATAAATAGATAAATACTCAATGTAGGCATAAACCTTAAAGGTGATCTAGTGTGTGTAAGGCACATACAGAAGACATACAGTACATTGCGTTTTGCATAGCATACGAGTGTAAGACAGTGAACGGGTTCAATTATGTATGCGTGTGTGTGTGTATGAGAGAGAAAACACACCTGTAGTAATAGTGTACTGGGGTGCTGTAGGTCGCCTTAGGCATGTAGGAGTAGTAGAAACTTCCGTAGAGAAAGCTGGCAGTCCACATTAGAAGCAGCAGTGAAGTGAGTGTCACCGCCCCTTGCAACAACCTCTGACGTGCACGCTGGATCATCATGGAAACAGTATTTTGGAGCCGTAACAGCAATGGGCCAATCGATTCATCCAACTCCAAACGCCTTCCATGGTGGCCGGGGTAGAAAGGAGTGTTACTTCCTGGTTCCATGGTTGGGGCTCCCCACTGTTGGTTCTGATCTGGGGTTCAATGGTTTCAGCTGTCAGATCCACTTAAGTGACCTCAGGATTAACACAGTATGGAGAATGAGAAGTGGATGCTACACTGAGGTGCTTTATGTGGCACCAGCCATGTCAACTTAGATACACTGAGTGAGGTACAAAAGTAATACAGTAGAAAGCATGCGATTGACGTCAGGCCTTCTCAGCCCCGGTTCTAACCATCTCATTGCAACATATATACAGCAGTCTTGGCTGTAGCCTACTCACTGATGACGATTGTTAGCTGACATACGGTGTGGTCATCCAAATTAATAGGACATCAACTGTGATGGGTCAACTCTGTCAAGCCTTGGCAGTAGGATCTGATGTAAAAAAGTTATTTGTCTGTTCTTCGTCTTAACTCTCTCATTTCCATACTGATTTAGATTTTCTAACAATTTTCAACAAGGACTACTGAATGACCCCTACAACACGCTGTTCGTATGAAGGCCCTGAACACACAGCAAGCCCATTGATGCAGTGATCAGTATAAAACCACCGACTCCAATCTCTGTCACAAGTGTAGGCCCTGCCTCCTCAGATGACTAACTGCATAGAGTCAAGGGGCAGTGGGTCAAATGTGCCCCCCACCTCACATTGCACAGGATAGTAGCACAAGGAGCGATGTCAAAAATATGACCGTCAAACGCTTGATAAGAATATTTAGGCTGGGATAATTCCTTATTTTTGCTCTGATCTTCCTCAAATTGTCCACTTTGTCTTGCACCCTTACAAATGGCCTCTATTACTTTGGTTGCTGCTGGTATGCACAATTTAAATTGGTCCGAAAGGGAACGAGATTGTAGCATGTCTAAACATGTCCATTTAAATAGGTTGATATAATTTGATATTTTCCCTTTCAGGGTGATTGGAGGCAAACAAAACAAGTGTATAAAGATCAATGGCATTTGTAGATCAAAAATAACTTCCACAATCTTGTATAGTAAGGAATTCCCATGATTTAATATAAACTGCGACTCTGAGTGAATTAAGTCTATAAAAGTAATCGAATAGATTGGATGACTGTAACCACTCACCTCTATTGTCTTGTTGACTGAAGGAAAACAACCTGGATCCACAGTTGTTGCTTTCCTCTCTTCTAAATCTCTAGTTCTAGCGTGCAATGCATTTCAGAGTTGATAAAACCATAGCCCTACAGGCTTATAAAATTGTAACTCTCCAATTGGCTGTTGAAATTATTAAACAAACAGTGTATTGGCTAATAGCCTCGAGGACTACCCCTCCCTGTAGTGACAGCTGCCAACTGCTGCAAAAAGTTACAAATAAATGTCTGAGAAATTACAAGGTTGGTTCAATTTAAAACGACTTGGAATACAGAACTTTATTTCAGAGTAAAGACTATGTGTTCATGCCGCATAGCTGTAAATTAGTAGACTACAATTGCATCCATTTGTCAGCACGATATCATTGTCATTAGCCTGCCAGATCCAGTGTTGTGAAATGTGGAGGGTGTTGAAATATTTCATTTGTCAATGCAGCTTCTACCATAGGCTATTACAAAAGCTGTATGGTAACTTGGTCGTAGTTGGTCAAATTGTTCTTGAGACAATTTTGCTCATATATTCATGAGTGCAACGAAAATTATAAAATGTTCGATTATCATTATACCTTTCACATTTTAATAATACATTGTATTGCATGCTACATATTTCTTCACAGTGGCCTAACGATGCACTTTACCCCGCCCACAAACATTAGCGCCGCCCATACCAACCTAGTTCTGTTTACCTCAATCCTTGCATTGTGTAATCATTCGTCGTTGTTGAGCTAACTCGTTTGATGTTATAGAATTAGGCCACTCAACAAATAAACATACCCGTTTTTTAACCACGTCACTTATAGTCTGTTCTCTACTGACCAAGCGGAGCTGGCAATCATGGACGTTGGATTTCGCTGTCCCGTGGTCTTATGCCTGGCCCTGACCGCAGTTATGGGTTCCGTTATCGGCCTTGGTGAGGATCTGGACCGACCTCTCATCGGAGCTGCCGGGTCTCCGATTCATTTGTCGGAGTCGGATCCAGGCTTAAAAAAAGCTCTTCAGTTTGCTGAGGAGAGGTACAACATGGGATCCAATGCAATGCACATTCGTAGAGTAAGCAAGATTATCTCTGCGAGTAAACAGGTAAGGATTATTTTAAACCATTTGGTTGTTATTTAAATCCATATTTTGTAGGCCTACTGTTGATATAGGCCTACACAATGGATTACTTATCAGTGTAAACAATTCTAGATCTGTCTATGTTGTTACAGAACATTGCTTTCAGACTGCAGTTCATAGGGTTCAGTGGGTGTTTTTGTAAACAATCACATAGGGCGACCGACCGGTTGAGCCTATTATAAAAGGCCCACGTCAGTAAACTAGGATGTTCTGTTCTATCTCTGTGGTTCTACCAGTGTCTGAACTGCCTTTGTAGGCCGACTTATATCACACTGTAATAGCTTTTTTTAATGGCTGGCCCTACAAA
Organism: Galaxias olidus; assembly: GCA_026901105.3. Lineage (NCBI taxonomy): Eukaryota > Metazoa > Chordata > Actinopteri > Galaxiiformes > Galaxiidae > Galaxias > Galaxias olidus. The sequence goes on along the minus strand of JAPMUY010006004.1, from coordinate 128,379 downwards.
ATCTTGTCAACAAAACATTATTTGTGTAAATTGTAAAGAACCCTGAATTTTCTCTCAATGTGTGTGCTTTCTGTGCAGCTAGTGAAGGGCATCCGCTACACCATCACAGTGGAGTTGAGTAACACCCAGTGTAAGAAGTCTGCAGTGCTGAGCACTTGTGAATTTTACCCTGATCTGCACAAACTGAAGGTGAGCGCAGCTTGCTCAGCCAGTCTCACCAGTCTTATGACCACCATCTTGTGGTTAAAAAACCTCTCATGACACATGATTCTTTTGTTTGTGTGGCTTCACAAGAGTGTGTGGAAGCTTCATGACACAAGCCCCCAAAGGGGTTGGCTATTTGAACATTGAATAATTGGTTTGACTTCTCTATCTGAGTCAAACACTCTCTGTCCTGGCAATGTGCATAACTGGCCCTAAACGATAAACTGAACACTTAAAACCTAAATTTAGAGTGCAACACAAAGTGTTTGGATTATCATAATATGTTTTTCATAACATCTTGTGTGTGTTTGTTCCAGACGGAGGTGTGTGTGTTTGAGGTTTGGGACATTCCATGGCAAAGCACCTCTACCCTGCTCAAACAGAAGTGCCAGCCATCAGGTCAGAGACTTTCTTTGGTTGATGCTTGACCATGGTGACATGATAAAAAAAAATTGCTTACTCGTTAACGAACAATGTTACACAATCACAGGTTCAATCATTTTTTGTATCATTGCTGCCTTTTTTTCTGTAGTTGAGCCCAAGGAGACCAACAATGTTGAATTCTCCACAAGCAAGCATGCCGAGGTAAAGTTCATATGATATACAAAGATATAATGTTTTTTGGCTGTTTTATTTTTCCTGTTATTGACCATCATTTATCCTATGGTTTTGTCAGGAGGCGGTGGAGCTTTTGGGCCAGTTTAAAGAGTTTATGGTGAAATACAACCGCACATACAACAGCCAGGAGGGTGAGTCTTTACACATAAAGTACCTATATTTTACATTTCCTGTTATTGTCCTGTAATAACTTTATAACGGCAAGGTAAATGTATTTATAAAGCATTTATAAATGTATTTCATTCACATGTGCAATTCAGAGTGCTTTACAAAAGGAAATCAAGCACATAAAAAGCAAGGAGAAAAAGAGAAAAGAAGATATGAAACAATAATAATAATTATAGAGTTAAGAGAAATACAATTACTATGAAGGAATACAATTGTAGAACATATCCGCAAAAAGTAATCGAGATATAGAGATAATAATTTGACAAGCATAAGTAGTAACCTGATCTTTTTGAGGACGTTGTCATGATTCTATTGTGAACTTTGATCCTTCAGAGGCAGACCATCGGCTGCATATTTTCCACCAGAATCTGAAGACCGCAGAGAAGCTGCAATCTCTGGACGAGGGGTCAGCCGAGTATGGGGTCACCAAGTTTAGCGATCTCACTGGTGTGTTTGTGTATTTGTTTGAGTGACACATTTAAAAAAGATATGAGCAGATCAGACGTGCATAAACATGTTTATTTCCCCTATTCATTGATTTCTCAAAGATTCTTAAGAGCTGCTTGGACTTTATGAATGACAATGAATGACAGTTATCCCTTATTTTCTTCCTCTTGTTCTTTGGTTGCCTCTCCTTCTCTTGGTCTTGCTTTACTTCTGTGTGTAGAGGAGGAGTTTCGGTCTGTCTACCTCAACCCCCTTCTTAGCCAGCACACCCTACGTCACCCAATGAAACCAGCTGCTCGTGCTAGTAGTCCCGCCCCTGCCAGCTGGGATTGGAGGGAGCATGGAGCAGTCAGTCCAGTTAAAAACCAGGTATACCTATCTACCCAGTACCTAGATAGTGAGAATAATACTACACAATATTGTCATGGTATTGGTTACATGCTTGTAATGTGAATGTGTGTGTGTTTTGCTTACAGGGAATGTGTGGGTCGTGCTGGGCTTTCTCTGTTACGGGCAACATTGAAGGCCAATGGTTCCTGAAGAGAGGCACACTGCTGTCACTGTCTGAGCAAGGTGACCAACTACACCATCCCAGCACATACATTCTAACACATTGTAAATATACTTATATAATATATATATAATTATGTATAATTATATTTTAGTGTTTTAATTATAATTGATTTTTTACTGTTATTTTTATTGTAAAGCACCTTGTAACCCTGTTTTGAAAGGCGCTACATAAATATATATGTTCGTCCTTTACAGAGTTGGTAGACTGTGATAAAGTGGACCAGGCATGTGGAGGTGGGCTCCCATCAAATGCATATGAAGCCATTGAAAAGCTAGGTGAGAAAACCAGAAGATTATGGGGGATGGATGAATGGGGAAATAGAAAAGTCCTTTTGCTAAAATGTATATTTACTTGCCAACGTGATTGAACATATATAGTTTTGACCCTTATGTCCATTAATCCATTGCGCTTTTGTCAGGTGGTCTTGAGACTGAGACAGACTACTCCTACACAGGACAGAAACAGAGCTGTGACTTCACCACAGGAAAAGTAGCCGCCTACATCAACAGCTCCGTGGAGCTGCCTCAGGATGAGGAAGGTGAGAATGGAAGAGACAAAAGAGAGAGAGAGAGAGAGAGAGATAAAGAATAAGAAGGGGATATCTGGACTACAAGGAGTATGAATATGGATCTAAATAGTGCACATTAATACATGCTTCTTTTGTAGAAATCGCTGCTTGGTTGGCTGAGAATGGACCTGTCTCCATGGCCCTAAATGCTTTTGCAATGCAGGTAATATTTATATGTATATTACAGCTACAGTCATGTCAATCAACACAGGATTTTAAGGATACATCTCTGACAGCCACATCTTATTCATCTCTTAGTTCTACAGGAAGGGTGTGTCCCACCCTCTGAGGATCCTCTGCAACCCCTGGATGATTGACCACGCAGTGCTTCTCGTGGGATATGGAGAACGCAGCAGTCATAGCGGTACTCCATCCTCTGTCTTAGCAAAGAATACCATCACGGCAATCAAATGATACCATAATGACATTGTGTACACATTGAGACATTATCAACTAAGACATTATCTTTGCTCATGGTGTGTTTGTTGGGTAGGTAAAGCTATTCCCTTCTGGGCAATCAAGAACAGCTGGGGAGAGGACTACGGGGAGCAGGTGAGCATTCCATACAAAATCCCACTATTCTTACACTGAAAATGTCAACTGGAATGGTATGTCCCTAGAGTGCCACTGATAAGGTTGTATAAGCTGGAACTCACCTGTAACTGAATCTGGAAGGGAAGGGAAGAGTATTTGTAGTATATCTAGGAGCTATGCTTGAGGTATCATCACTTACAAAAATAAAACCCCTTAGTAATCGGTAAAATAACGAAACATTGACTATAATATGAAGCCACATTATGCAACAGTATATGACTTTATGGTGACCAGACCTAAAGCCAATAAGTATTTGCTTTTATTTAGTAAATGTTCTTACATATGATTTAAAAGATATATTGTAATATATACAGATATAAGATATTTCTAAGCGAGTACTTTTGTATCCATCAAGTGCTATACAAACCTGGGATATGAGGACAAATCACCACCACAGGTTCTGCACAATAGAAACCACAGGACCTGGGGATTGTGAAACACTGGAAAAACATTTTACCACCCTCTATATACAAAGATTTCAGTATCTATTATTTTATAGATTATGTTGTATGTATATTCCAATACAGTAGGTATATCACAGATTTTTCTGTCATTTTTGACGCAATACCAAAACTTGGTGGCTTTGCTGTTCTCATCCACAGTTTTTTGTAAGTAACCCAATGAATTGACAGAAACCACAGGCATTACAAGCTAGATAAAGAGGCTGAGGCACTTCTCTCATGGGGGGGCACAAGTCGTATATTCAAGGTGCTACATGTTGTGTTTGTGTGTAAACTGCCTTTAAAACTTGATACATAAATAAAATAAAATAATAATAATAATAACGTAAACCATACCAGCTGAAATCGTTCTGTGGGAAGGAGACACACTACAAAAAAGGGTTCTAATACCATTTAGACCCAATCTGATTCCCAATTTCTACATGCTAGAGAAAGGCGGCTTGATGACTCCCTCTCTCTCCCTTTCCCATACAGGGTTACTATTACCTGTACAGGGGATCCAAGCTCTGCGGGATCAACAAGATGTGCTCATCAGCTGTGGTCAACTAGTTGGCGAGGGCACACGCGTGTGGCTAAGGGGCGGCCCTGTTAGTCCTGCTGACATTACGCCTGTGTTTGAACATGACCACATCTCACACTTCATCTTTACCACAAACATACCAGACTTGATAAAGCTTTTAATTTTTATTGTGATTTTGATATAGGTTTTTATTAATATGAGTAGTCTGTTAGTCCATTGTATAATTTTAATTGCAGTGTTTTAGGCAGTGTTCATTTTTGTTGAGTCCTTGATATTTATTGTAAACAGACCTCCTGGTTGAAATGGGTATGCACTGTGCTTAGATTCCTGACCCCTTTCATGTTTTCCTGAACATTGCCACCAATCTCTGTGCTAAGTATTTAAATTTCTCTAGGTAAAGTAGAACAAATGCCTGTGCAATTATCTGTTCAATCAACATCTTCAACACAAGTAACTATATTAGCCTGCAATTCTAAAGAACAGTGTGTACAGGTTGCTTAAAAATAAATATATGTGCATGTTTTTTGGGAATATGAGAGTAAGACGCAGTATTAGACGGCTGTTTGCAGTGCTAAAGATCCAAGGTTAAATAAAACAAATTACTTCTAAATCCATTTTGCAATATTTGTTTTTATTTTTGTTATTATATAGTTTTCAGGTTACATTGATCTGTAAGATATGGAAAAAGAACGTGTAATGTTATTAAACGTTTTTGACTTTAAACCAGAATATACAAACAATTGGGTAATTTGGGACTGCCATAAAAAAATAAAAATAGAAAAAACAAAAAAACTAATACCGATTCGTTTCCCGGCGAACGGGGACGCCCTTGTCTTGAACACAACCTGACGACTACACGTCCCACAAATCAACAATCACGTCCTGCGTCATTTTTCAGGAAGGAAGACATGCTAACGTTAACAGCACATGCGGATTTTTGCATCTGAAAACAAACATTCAACATATTTTACGCTCTAATTAACGTGGTCCCTTTTGAAGCTGTGGCATACGTCAAAGAAACACTTCAAGACACACGTTTCAATTTTGACATTCAAGGTACAAATTGTTACAAAACTGCGCATTTATTTGTTGAACTATGGACAGGGTTTACTATTATTATTCGAGTAAAAACAGTTATATTATATAGTTGCATGGTAGCCCTAGCTATGAATTGCGTCTTACTAAGACTAATACGCTACTATGCTACGATTATCGCTTGAAGTTACAACATTTGAAGCATGTGATGTGGAACTATGAGACATACAGTTAGCGTTTTGCACGTTGAATAGGATTTTCACTGACTTGAGGGCGCTGTTTGCTTTTTTCGACAGTGCAGCACTGTTCCAGTAGGTCTACATATTTGCCGTTACTGCTTTAGTTCAGTCATACGTCAGATCTTTAAACATGGCGAACTGACCACCTTCCTCTGTACAACTTGGGACGTGCAAATTGCGTTTGTATACAACTTAAGTTATGTAATAGTCTGGTATTTTTGTTGTGATGGAGTGAAGCCTAGTCCATCACTGATGATGGGTAATACTTGTAACAATTGTGTGTATAGTAATCCATCCTATCCATTAATTCACAATGTAATAGAAAACTTAAAAATATATAAAAGAAATCAATAACATCAACAATGCTGCCTTTCCTACCATAGAGTAGACCATGCAATACTACTGCTTTGTCTGTCAAACTGGTGTGGCCTATCTGGTTCAAGACAATACCTAACAGGGAGTTAAGATAGATGACCTATCTAAACTAAACATACTACAACCTGAGCGTAAATTTGGGCTTTTAAGGGAAGGGCAAATGCTAGATGCGCTGGATTTTTAAACGGGCTCTATTATGCTCATTTTCAGGTTCATACCTTTATTTAGGAGTTCTACTAGAATAGGTTTACGCGTTTTAATGTTCAATGAACAATTTATTTTTTCAAACTGCCTGGGTCTGCAGCATCTCTTCACCCTCTATCTGAAACGCTCCATTTTAGCTCATTTCTCTTTAAGGCCCCCCTCCCTACGAGCCCAGTCTGCTCTGATTGGTCAGCTGGCCAAACAATGGGAATTTGCCTTCGCACTGACATAAACAGTGTTTTCTTGACATGGCGAAACCACAATCCAAACTTCCCGGCCTCCACTCTGACTGGCTCTGTTTGAGGGCGTGCCAAACTAGCCGCTAGGTGGGCATTATGTAAATGTGTGACTTAGTGACGTAGATAAGTTACGGAAGAAAACGCTGGATGTGTGAGAGAGTAGCTCCCTTTGGTGTGGACTATGGGATTTGTAACTTTTCAGACCTTTTACTTGCACAAAAAGCTATATAACATACTAAAGGAAAGGGAAAAAGCATAATAGGGCCTCTTTAATACGAGACAAAACGAGAGCATTATTGCGAAACGGAATGTGGCATTATAATTGTATTGTCTCGATTATATGGTTATTATGGTACTGGAAGCCAAAATTGTTATTGAAAATAAATAACAATTCGCCCAGCTCATGCACATGCATTACTGGTCACGTATTTCCATCATCTAATCTAGTTAAACTAAACAGATGAGAGACAGATTAGTCTTTTTTGTTAGAAAAACACATACGTAAATATCCATGGATTCATTCAGACTCGAAGCCTAGTTTACACATCTGTAGGTACCTGCCAGTTCGATTTAAATATGCATACAGTGAGATCATGATGCCATGTCCCGACGTCACTGAGGAAAAACTATTCTGTAGGGGGGATATGTAAAGACACTATCTAAAGCGAGAAATGTCCATTTATTGAATGTTTTTCGGTGGAAATAATTATTAGTCACTGTTATTAAAGCAGCTATAAGTTTTTTTTTTTTTTTTGTATAAACATATAATCAATACATTTCTTCTGATTGAACATTTTATTGTCTATGGGAGAGTGGAAAAAATGCGGTTCAGGTCAGTCTTGATGAAGTCTCAATATTTAATATTAATTTTTGTCTGCTGTCGGGTACGATCTCCCACGTAATTGTGATGAATTGCTTTACGGCACAAGGAAGCGCGTCACTAAATCAGGAAGATATTTATTTTGGCGGCTTATAGTCGTTGATTATACTAGCAGTCGGCATTGACTACAAGCAAGCAACCTTCCTACCCACCTTATTAGGAGTGATGGCGGACAAATGCTATTTATCGTCTGTCCCCATTCACTGGATTGTTAACAAAGTTAGATAGTGATGACCAAAAGTTAGCTGGTTAATCTCGGGGAAATAGTATACCTTGCAGGGCCAGCATAGCGTTGACAGTGGCTTTGTTAGATACGTTAGCTCGTTTCCACTATCTATGGTATTTATGGCAAGCTGAACTTAGAACACCATTAGAAAAGCACTCAAACTCAGTGTATTTGTGCAATAAATAAATACCAACCCAATTTACATTTTAAATTCTAAACAAGTTATATTAACTCATCGGCCATATCTCTAATAACTGAAATAATCAACCACGCTGTTTTCTCCTAGCTTATGCTCAAACCGACAAGGGCTGTTACTTTTCTCTTTCTCAAGTCGTCATGTGGTCACTCACCGTTGTGATCAAATGAACATCTTGTTTGTGACAGTTAGGAAAATAATTACACCAAGCAAACGGTAGGTGACGCCAAAATCACCTCCCGCAGAGAGTTACCTATAGTACCTTTAACAATGTTGGGAAATAGAATCAATGATGACAAGACTAATTTATGGTCTAATTGTGGAAACATTTAACTAGTATCGGAGTCCAAGGGAGGGTTTTGACAAATGGTGAACAACTGAAGAAACTATGGTGGAAGTGTACTTAATGTTTAGTATGTAATGTAAGTGGAAGAGATTGGTTGTTGGCAATAGCGATGCTGCAGTGAGCATGTTCAATTGAGAATATTCAATTTTTAACCTACACCTAGTGCCTCCTGGCCATTGTAAGTAAATATTAACTTTAAAACTTGCATACCTCAATCGTCTGCCGCTAAACACCTTCCTTGGCTCTTTGTGAAGCTACCTCACAGACGTTATTTTACTTGTTTCACATCGATGTTCTGAGTCTACACACGCATCTGGATATGCCCTGAGACCAAAATGTTCCTTTAATTACCTTTTATCGCTCTTAATTTACGCCCTCTAGACATTTGCGGAAATGGGTGCTCCATTCCAAGAAAAAGAAGTAGGTGTATGAGTATCGCCACCTTTTACATCTAGTGGGGCCATCCAACTTTCTGTCAACATGTTCATTATGAACAGCCTTTCTCTGTAATGATGACAAAACCTTTTCCAATTAGACACACCCCAGGGAATGTATCATGACTTCTGCAAACAAGTTTAGCATACCAACTTAAGCGTTTAGAGTTCTTGCACACTTACTATTAAGTTGACATATAAACTGGTTTAAAATTAGTTTAAATAATTGTTAAAGGTCCCCTGATTGTTGAGTGCTCTGAACCGATAGTAGACAGATTGTAGATAGTAGGGTGGTGCCATTGCCAACATTGACCAATTTAAATAACAAGTTCAACACTGTTTTGGTAATGTATTGTCAAACCGTTGTCAGTGCATTGCAGATGTCAGTTGTTATCAACTATTGATACAACCCTAAGTGGGACTACTAATTAGAGCACAAATAATTCAAAGCAACAAGTTGCTACTACTAGTGCTTTGGGTGTCTAGAAAAGCGCTATATCAAATCCAATCAATTATTGTTATTAATTACTCAGCTCACCAGCTATGCACTTATTAATTTTACCTTAGATCAAGTATAAAGATATATTTTTACACTGAACCCTTTTAAATCTAAGAATGAACTTGGTAAGCCAGCAATATGTTAATTGCTAATATTATTCATAATTTTTTTTTAAATGTTTTTCTTTTTCAGCTGGCACAAAAGGCAACCTTAAACTTCTACAATGTCACAGGCAACCAAACGCAAGCATGTTGTCAAGGAGGCTCTCGGGGACTTTGTCACACCCACAGAAAACCAGCAGATAGTACGGGTGAGTAAAGTATTCTTTATGGTTTAATGTGCTAATTTGGCTAGTCCAAGGAGACCGTTTGGGTGGCTGGTTACCAATTCATCTACTACAATGTGTGACTCACACCGAGACAAAGGTTCTACACTTGGTTTGGCGGTTTCAGCTTGACCACACCTTCTCTTGATTTAAAGAAATGCCAGGGAGGGAGGGATAACTAAATGTATAGGCACTGGGCTTGATGTATGTGTACTCACACCAAATATGCAATCTAACAGCACCACTTTGTTTATATATATATATATATATATCCATTCATTACACTAGTCCATGTCAATTTTCAGCACTGTGCCATCTCCAAATACAATAGTTGTCCACAGATTCAAATGTGCTTAAACATCTATTATAAGTAATATTTAAATAGGCTTTTCAATACTGACCTAGTGTGCACAGACGTTTATTGATTTGTACTGGTTTTAAGACTTCGTTAACCTTGTTCTATCTGTTCACTTCTAGGTGCTGAGTAGCCGTGGCAACAACCTGCATGAGGCAGTGACTGGACGGGGGGAGACTTTTTTAGTCAGCATGCCCACCAAGTTCCGCAAGAACCTCTGGATCAAGAGAGGTAACTGTAATGTTGTGATAGTCTATTTGAAGCTGTCCCCTTTATTTCTCAAAGTCAAGAGTTTGACAGTGCGTGTCCCAGGCTGACACTGTTGTAAAAAGGACATTTTAGACTCTCCTTTGTATATAGGAATGTAACAGTCTCCAAAATAGACAGAAATCAGTGTACAGCCTATGCTAAATTATAAGAAGTAGTTAATCTGGATTATTATTTTTGAACACACTGTCTTGTCAGTACAAATTAATAGAGACTGAATCGTGAAAGTTGAGAACTGTTACACTCCTATTTGTGTACTGTAAACAGCTAAGCAAATAAGTAACGTATGTGCGGCAGAGCTGATCAAATGTATGAGTATTTTCCACAGGTGACTATGTAATTGTGGATCCCATCGAGGAGGGAGAGAAAGTGAAGGCCGAGATCAATTTTATTCTGTACAAAGACAACATTAAATACCTGCAGAAACTACAGCTCTGGTGAGTGTAACACCCACACAACCGAGTATGAGTGTTATTTTTGTGGGCAAAAGTTAATAGATTCCTGTTTTCTTCTTCTTCCTTTTTTTTTATAAATATCATCCATGCAATGTTCTCGGCCTTCTCCAGGCCAGAAGGGTTCAGAGAGGAGCTGTCAACAGAGGACAAGAGAGATGGAATACAGACAAAGGACGGTAGGGAGGAGAAGGAATGTGACTCAGAAGATGACGAGAGCGACCTGTTCGTCAACAACAATCGCGCCAACTACCAATACAGCGAGAGTGAGAGCGACGAAGACAGTGAGGAGGAGGATGATAAAGATAAGGAGGAGGAAGATCAAACTGTCATCAGCTCTTAGTAAAGAATGGTGCCCAGACATGGAACTGGTTAAACTGAGTGACTTTTGTTCCCAGTCAAGGGGAAATAATCTCTTCACTCATGAATGAACCCTTGTTTACTTGTATGGACAAACTTCGACATTTGAAATCAGCAACTTGTGCTGCTGGTGGAGGAACCTTGATGTAATACAAAGATATGAAGATGGAAAAGGATACTGAAGTCGATTTGTCATAAACATAGACGACTGCTCCTGCACCTTGAGTAGAATTTGATGTCTGAGTGAATTGATAAGAGCACCCGTTGCCTTTAGAACAAAATAAGATGAAGCTTTCCTTGGCCTTTACAAAGATGTGTATTTTCATGTCGACTTCAGGGTCCACTAAAGTCACTTGTTGACATTTCTGACTGAAAATCTCAGTTTATGGTTATGTTTTATTTGTATAACGATAACTGCAGTGAAATAATTTTGTGTCCTTTATTAAAGATATGATATTGACATGTCATATGGCAAGTGTTTATTCTGTGTTTCTGTACGGAATAACTTAGAGGTATGCAATTCTGGACTTTGAAAACATTCTGTTTCTCAGTTTAGTTCGCAAAGATGATATCTAGGCGTCAAAGGTAAGTGAAAAGACCTATGCCACCCATACTGAATTAGTTATAATAAGTTCACAGAAATAATAAAACATCCTTAATTTTTCCTCATAATTTAGTAATCCATAAAACATGTCCCGAAGGCCTGAAACTTTGATGAAGATCCACTTTTGAAAGCATGCCCAAGCTTCAGGCACCAAACCAGTTTAACACAAGTTCCTTCTAGTCACAGGTTGTTTGTTAGATCTTGTCGCAATAGTTTAAAGGGAAGAAAGCGTCATTAACTCAGCCGAGCAGCTCTTCATTGTCAGTTTCAAATTGGGTTTGAAACCATGGTACACATAGTCCTCTTTGCAAATAACCTGTAAAGGACAATGGCCATTTACATGATTGTTGGTATTGTAGTGGAACAATTGGTGTATTCATAATGTGTCCAATGAGGTCAGGAAATTCATATTGTGTTCGGATGAATCTCCTGACCTATTTGTTAGATTAACCTGTTCAGTGTCCAAGGGGGGGAGAGCAGCCCTGGCATAGAGGAAGATTCACCATCTCTCGCTTCACCTTCCTTAATGTAGCATTTCTACATTGAGCCTGCGTCTTGTGAAGCGCCTCCCACAGCTTAGTGATCTGGTAAGGGCTTCGCTTATGGACCAATAGTATTTTGTGGTGGGCACAGGGCTGCCTCTGCTCTCCTTGCTTAAAGCCAAACGTCAGGAAGCCTGGGTGGTGGATGGGGTGGGCTTTCAACCGCACCATGCACATACCCACATAGACGTCGTCAATTGGGAACAGGTGCACCCTCTGGGACATGTGGGCCAGGCGTCGGGTTAAAGCAGCAGAATAAATCACACCACCTCCGCCGGCATATGCAGGGTAGAGGCCGCTGTAGAAGCTGGTGGAGACAAAGTACTTACTGGTGTTCTCTCTGTTGGGTAGAGCTGCCCCCATCACCTCCCCTATCATGAAGTCTTTGAGGGCATTGGAGGCCTCAAGCTGCTCGAGCTGGTCCTGCAAGTAACCCAACATGGCAGGGGTGTTGACAAACACATCGTCGTCACCCTTGAAGACAAAGCGCGCCTGTGGACAGCGGCGGGAGAACCAGTCCCAGAACAGAACGTCCTTGACAGTTAGGTTGAAGAATGTGTCGTTAAAGTCCCACTGGAGGATGTCTCTGTAGTTTCGGCTCTCCATCTCCAACGCCTTGGAGACGGCCACTTTGTCTCGGCCACCGCCTTTCTTCCCCAGGAGGAACACCCTGCGTACGAATGCCCCCTCTCTTCCTCCTCCATCGCTTGGGTTCCCTCTCTCCCATGCCACCCAGCCCTCCTTCCCCCAAGTTTGTCTTATTGCCTGCCGATTCACAAAGTTGAGTTCAGTGGTCTTGATGGCAAGCAGAAGCAGAGTGGGCTGCTTTACTTCCCCGGCCCCACACCCGTTGGCCGGCTCAGTGAGTAGTGGGTAGCTTCTCCGGCTCATGGAACTCACAAACTCCCTCAGCTGCAGCGGCAGTTTGACAAAGTCGGCCATTTGGGACTTCAAATCACCAATTGCAGAGAAGCTGTCATCCAATAGCGAGTGGGTACTGTTACCTAGACCCCTCTTAGTGAGCAAAGGCTTCAAGATGGGGTTGTATTGGCGATCAAGAATGATCTGCAACCTGTTCCAAAGGGCCCCCTTGTGTGGGTCTAGGGCCCAGAAAGACTTGACGGGTACAGGTGCAATCCCCTCGTTTCTGGTTGTCCCCGAAGCCACAAAAAGGATATTGCTAGTCCAGATTGGGGCTTGGGGGACCCCATCGATGCTGGTGACGGTTGCCATGTTGAAACAAACCATCACAACGATGTACATGAAGAGCAGGACCAGGACGATGCAGGGGGTGCACAGGCATAGCAGCATGCGCCGCCATCGGCAATAACAGTGCGCCATTCACCTGGAGGACGTAAAATGGTGAGAGAATAAACAAAGATGGAAGAAGGACAGGGACATTAGGGGTACATATAGCAGCTCTGTGAACCATTTACAAATATATAGAAGGAATGAGAGGGGTGGAGACAGCATGATACGCGAACATTAGGTTAACTTGGAAGGACTAATTTAACAAGAAGATCTTAACCAAATTAGTTTATAAGATACCAATGGTGAGGGACTAGAGAGGAAAATTCCAGGACTTTTCAAATCAGACACGCCCAAAACAACCTGGCCCCAGAACCCTAACCCGCCACCCCTACAACAAAGCCACACTTCACATTACAAGATAATACAGAAAGTGGGGGGCACTGGCATGTCCTGTCACTCCCTCAATCTAGCTCTTCGTTTTCTGAAGTTGTATTATGATACTGCTAATGCAATAAGGTTGAACAACTGACTATGCTTAGTAACCTGGATAATGGCATAACGTGAGTAAATAATGTTATCACATGTCAGTATGACGTAAGGTACAGGCTATAGCCTACTTTTTAAACAAAAATGTACTTTAAAAAAAATCTTTTTCACTCTAATAACATATATAGATATTTAACTAAATGCTGTACTAATGTGAAGCAAGCCAATTAAATTGGGTGAATGGAAAGATTATGAACGCGGAGGTAAGAAGAAAACCAAACAATGAAGACCAAAGTAAACATTAAGCGAGTACATGGAATATTAACACTACAGTTTTTCTAAATCTATATATTTTGCATGTTCAACACATTAATCCTGTCCTAGCAGGCACCAGCATATAGTTTGAGATTAGTTAATTTAAATAGCCTATGTACAATCGTGTTCTTACCTGAGCGATGAAAGTCTTCAAGAAATCTGACTCTTGGCTCTTTTCGCTTAAGATGTTTAAGAATTTGCTGACTCCGTTTCTTTAAAATTTACAGACCAAAAAATAATCTTTCTATAAGTAAAATATGTAATTTGACGATTTGATAGATTCATGATTGATGTAATCGCCAAATCTCTCAAGAGACCAGTGCGAACATGTTTGGCATTGGGTGAGGTGGGGTCTGTGGCTGTCGGCATGATACGAAGAGACATACTGAAGCAGACTATGTCATGAAGTTTTAAACACACCCTTCAGCTCAGCTGTCTCAAGGAAGGAAGATCATCCATTGATTACAATGAGAAAGTAGTAGGCTAATGGATTTATTTTAAAATAGTTAAGGCTGCAGCTGTGTCAATATATATCTAGTTAAATAAAGAGGGTTTACATTTTACTTGTTGAATGATACATTCCTGATGCAAAAAATATTGAAAACGCGTTTTTGTAGAGGCGTACATAAATGCTGATTTACTGCAAATGTAAGAAATGCTGTGGGTCGCTGAGGTTATAAACTTATAGAACAGTAACATAGGCCTATGCTGTAACGCTGTAACAAAGGGCCATCGGTACACATAAACTGAGGCAATGTGAAGGCCTCCGTTACTGTAGCCCTTATTCACACCATGCCTTCAACATATTTCACATTATTTACATTTCAGATACAGTTCCGTTTGCAGTACCTGTACAACATGTCACGAACTGCTTTGCAACCCCACCCCCACCCCCACCCCCATATGCCCAAAACAGGAATTGTTTAAGGCACAGTAGATTTTCAGCAGAGGTGGAGTGTACATGTTAATGCATGCGCGCAGAACTGTTGACTGCAATTGGCCCCTTGAAAATGTTTGCTTCACCGAATTACGTACAATTTTGAGCCTCTATGAAATCCAGGCTCCCATTAATCCTTCTCCATTTGCCCCCCTCTTTAGGCACGCCTCTGACGTTGTCTAGTGCCCGTCTGTTTGTATAGTTCTGGCAGGTTTTAAACAACAGGTATTTGAAGAGCGAACATCTGGTACTGGAGAGACAGGAATCACTTGTTCACAAAACCAGAACAACTTGATATACAGTATCAGAGTTGACTTGATATACAGTATCAGAGTTGTCGGTGAGTAATGGAACCATCCATCACCAATTTAGTATTTGACCAAAAACCTAGTGTGATTTAGTTTTGGCAAAATTAAATTACACACTGCCTTATTTTTTGTTTGTCTTTATTTATTATAGGATTGTTTTTAATTAATGTTTTGGCTCAGTTGACACAAAATACATATATATATATATATATATATATATATATATATATATATATATATATATATATATATATATATATATATATATATATATATATATATATATATATATATATTATTATATATAATATATATAATATGTATATATATATATATTATATATATATATATATATATATATATATATATATATATATATATATATATATATATATATATATATATATATATATATATATATATATGTATTTTATGTGTCTATAGATATATATTATTTGCCCCAGCTGGGCTCAACTTTGATGTAATGTAATAATTTTCTCATTGGAAACTTGATGTAGCTTGCCACTGAATGTGAATAAAACAAATGCATGATTAGACGTGTAGCTTCATAAAAATTTTGTAAACATATTTCGCAAGCTATTAAGATGTAGAAATAGAAAGGTTTGACTTGGCTGCTAATCTCGCGTGGCCATCCCTTAAAGACCCATTCTTCCAATGTGTCGAAAGCTGGAACCGAGGCTACTTGGTGGCTAATACTTAAAAACACTGCCATCTTGTGGCCCATGACAATTTTATTTTATTCTACTTTCTATCGTATTCTATTATATTTCAATCTATTCTTCTCTGGTATTTTGTATTGAGTGTCCTTCAATTCCATTTCAGTTATATATTATTATATATCAATACATATTGAAATAGTTGTAAGACAAAGCACAAGGCCAATCTATTTTATATGGGAAACAGGTGTTGTTTATGCTGATCTACAGAAAGAAGCTTTGAGCTTCCAAAATCCCATGCATTTATGTTCAATACAGAGATGACAAAACTATTTCAAAATGGTAGGAATAAAGATTTATTTTTTCATATGAAGAGGTGGTTTTGGATTTTTCTTCTTCTTTTACAAGTAATATGTAAGTAAAACTTGCAAAAAATCTCTAGCATATTCCAAGAATAATGAACATGAGAAAAGGGGAATTATTGCTGAATGTTAAAATGAAGACACTTTTTCACTGAGTGGAAAAACGATTTGCTTGCTGCTTTTTCCATGCACCCAACTACCATACCACTAAGACATGCAGGGTTAGGAGTGAAAGAAGGAGAAGAAGAGATGAGGTGAGAAAAAGGAGTGAGAAAAGAGGAGAAAAAGATGTTGGTTCGGATTGTAACAGGAGAAAAGGGGAGTGGATAAAGACCTTCGTCTGGTCAAACACAAACATGAAAGAAGTTCTAATGGGTACAAATATGTGTGCAGGTGCAGGGGACCTTGTGTGTTTAAATGTATGTAGCTATGTGTCTGCAGGTGTGTATGTATGTTTATTTCTTTTCACTGTACATAAATGTATGGAAAATTTATGCAAGCGTATGTCTACGTAAGGGAAAAAGGCATGTGGAAAGGGACAAAAGAGAAAGAGAGAGGGATGAAGAGAGAGAGAGAAAGTAGGAAGAAGGGATTTAACAATTCTACTAACTCTAAAAGCAACACTACCCTCAGTATTCCCACATAGTTGCAAATTCCCGATTGTACACAGTGACACTAAGACAAACTATCCAGAACATTGGGCCATGAAAAGAACAAGATGGACCTCAGAAGGATCACAAGTCCTCTCACTCCAAACCATGGAGTCAGCGGTCATGTTCAATTGGTACTTTTCTAATACATCTGTGATACATGCACCTCCTGTGTGGACCCATCCAAAGGGAGAAAAATGTATTGGACAGAAATATCTTTTTCCTTTAGATATAAGACCTGCTATGTATCTATCCCCTTGGTGTGATCAGATTTCAATAGATATCCTGTTGCTGGGTCCCGCAGCGGAGTGGACCGGCAGTCGTTGAAAGGTTGGCTATGTGGTAGATAAGGTGATAGTACTGCACTCTCTGGTCTAATCTCTAGCCTCTGTGTGGTGGCTAACGCTAAGAACGAAGCACGGCCAACTAGGGGCAAAAAGGCTAGCAAGAAGGGGGCGGACGGACACAGAAACATATCATTCAGTCAATCTGAACAAGCAAGGTATACTTAGGTTCATCGATAAAGGATGCAAAGAAAGGATGTAGTAGTCAATATATCATTGTACCATCTGATAGGTGGTGAGAAGGGAAGCCGAGTCAAAGCACACTGCACACAGAGCGCCTCATTGGCTGAGCGACATGAACCGTTAGCATCTACCCATGAGCATTACCCTGAACAATCGACCACTCGACCGACCCCTGTCAATACACACATACACACACATCATGTACTTCTTCCTCCTCCTCTTCCTCTTCCTGCTCTTCCTCCCCCTCATCATCATCACCATCGTCAACATCCTCCATAAGATCCCACCACTACATACAGTACATTTATCATCAGCATAGTCCGGCGTTATAAAAGCCAAACCTGTCTTCAAGTTTTGAGAGTTTACCCACGCTCCCATCATGGCAGTCACTAGTGAATGGAGCAGACAGACAGACATGGAGGGACGGGGGCTATGGTTCTGGCCTGTGGACCGGCTGAACTGCGGAGGGCGGAGCTTTCTCTGGTCTGTTTGTATGGAGTCTTAGTACTGAACGAGGCGGGGAAAGTCCTGAGACACAGTGCGGCTCTAAGCTGCTGGCATAGGAACGGGAGGAGCTGCGGTCCACGGGTTGGCCAGAATCAGGCTGGATTAACTGGATTGGTTGGGATGGAAAGCTCCCTGGCCAATGACTGCTCATGGAAGGAGGTTTCTACAGTGCAATGGCGCTTGTGGCGGCATGACATTTGATGGGAGGAGTTTGTCAATCAAACAGAGACCACCTAAATAGAGACACTTAGGCCGACCAATAACCTACTACAAGACTTCATGAAGACCAAAGACCTTACGCACATGAATACAAGCACGCACACACACACACACACACACACACACACACACACACACACACACACACACACACACACACACACACACACACACACACACACACACACACACAGAGAAACACACACCACAAACACCAACACCACAACAGAAAACCCTGAACACCTGTGCAGGTACTACAAACACCCCTTTCTTCAAAATCACAATCAAACTGACCTCGGTTTCCATGAAAACAACGCCGCACAATCATGAACAGGCAGCAGATGACGACAGGAAAGACTGACGTGTGTTTGTCTGGATCATCTCATCTAAACGACTCGCCTATCATTTCCTTTTCAGCAGGAGAGAAAACTAACCCTATACTAATCCTGCCGCGTCAGTGACAGATGTGAAACAAACTTGGCAAGCGGTGTGTGTGTGTTTGCGTGTGTGTGTGTGTGTGTGGATCACAATCATGTAAACATACACCTTTTACACAGGAGGAATTCATATTGCATGATGATGTAATCATATCACAGTTCAAACAGGAAGATCCCAAATCAGAGAAAACCAAAGGAAAAGGAAGGAAGGAGGTTGGTCTATAAAAATTAGGAGTCTGTATAAGAAAGGCTACAAAAACTCAAGGGGACCTCCGGCTTCAGCATACAGCAAAAGGCACCACAATATTATTCTAGTTATCTAACTGGTGAAAAAATTGGCACGTAATTCTCCTTTTTTCCTCTCATAATGCTGTAAATCAAAAACTTTACATATAAATATTTTCCCCCTATAAAAAAAGTCTTTGCTGTTAGCTAGTAGACAATTTTTGCTGAAATGAAAATAAATATTTCATTTGTTTAGAATATCTGTCTGTTATACAAAATAAAAATATTTCTCCTAGGTGCAGGTCTCTAGTCCACTGGTTGTGTGTGGGTCGGGGGTTAGAGTTAGGGTGTGTGTATGTGGGGGAGCCGGACTCTGTCTTAAAGGGGTGTGTTGTCGGTTTTCGAGCGCTGCGACTGCAATCCCCGGCTCTGACCGTTGCTGCGCGTGCTCGGCCGGCTAGGGCCGCGGGGAGTCCGTGTGTCTGCCCCGGACGATGACCTGTAACCCGGGACCGTTAACGGCGGCTCCACGTTCATGTTCTGCATACTGAGGAAGGGCGTGCTCTCCCCGTGCCCGTCCTCTTCCTCCTCCTCGTCCTCCGATTGGCTAAAGCTCTGCGAGCTGTAGTCCCGTACGCCCATTGCACGTTGGGAAACGTGTCCGTTGAGGCGGTTGCGTCGTGGGCGGCGCCGGCTCCTGATTGGCTCGCGAGAAGAGGCGTATTCCTGGGTGGTTTCGTAGGCCTCTTCATCGGGGAGGTGGTAGGGGCTGGACGGAAGGCTGCCCGTGCTCTCCGCCAAGTACGGTCGTCGGGGACGACGGGGCTGCCGGTACAAGCGTCCATCCTAAAGGAAGAGACAGGACCATTAGCAATGAAACACGCCTAAGAACCATCACAGTAGCACCAGCAGTGGAAAATAAGCCTATCTTTTAGTGTGAGCAGTACGCTATCTGAGCCCAACCACCGACAGGTAGCAAGCTGTGGTTCCCACACCGTGTGTGTGTGTGGGACCGCCTGTGCGGGACAGTGCATGTCACCTCTGGGCATCGCAGCAGTGGCTCGTCGTCGTCGCGGTGGTAGGCGGCTGCGGCAGGGGGCAGCGACAGGGCATGGGCGGCGTTGGGCGAGGTGATGTGGAAGGTGGGCACCTGGGGGGGCAAGGGGGGGTAATTGAACTCCACCGGGGACAGACGCGCCGGCGTGGTCAGCGCCGACACGTACCTGGATGTAGGAAGAGACAGGGGAAACTTGTTTAGGCCGGCTCTGTCCTATACACTCTACCTCTCAGCTGGAGACTGTTCACTCAGGACCGACGGAGACATTTCTATCCAAACGTTTATTATGCGATAACCTTTGCATTTGTCAACTAAGCGATCCGTTTGTGTATGTTTGCGTTCTCGCGGTGGAAAAAGCAGAACAAGGAAGAGAGACACAGAGAGACGGTAAGGGAGGAGAAGCAAGCTGGCCCCTAGGCCACGCTACCTGTCGCTGTGGGGCGAGTCCCTCAGGGAGTCGTAGGAGTCACCGTAGTGCAGGGCCGGGCCGTCGGAGCAGCCCCAGTGGGCGGCCCTGCGCGCCCGTGCCTCCATGCAGGCCGGGCTGCTGCACTTGCTGGTGCCCACCGAGGAGGAGAGCGCCCCCGACTGGCAGTCCGAGTTCATGCTGTCCGTGCGCTCCATGCTCCACGTCCGCTCCTCGTGTCTGCGGGCGAACGACAGCGGAGGGACAAGAGGAACTCTTAAGTTATGTTTCGGTTCATACGCAGCATGTGTAGTATGTGTTACAGAGAGGGAGATACAGATAGAGATAGAGATGGAGATCAAGAGACAGAGGTAGAGAGTCTTGGGTCTCAAGTACATATTTTGGTGACAGGCACCTGGAGGCGTGCGAGGCGGTGGAGGAGTGATGGGACCTGGTGGACATGCGGCTGCCGGCGTAGTTGCCTGCTCCCTCTGCCCCGTGGCGTATCACACACTCCGTGGTGGGCACGTTCTTTGAGATGTACTGCATGGGGCACAGGGTGAGAGGACAGGGAGAACGTGAGGACACCCAGCAAAACAGGGGAAAAATGGACAATTTGAAAAATGTAGTTTAAAGAATCTCCTGCATGATTTGTGTTTCTCTCCAGTGTATTTCTTTATCCAGCTTGTCCTGGGACTCACATCCACCATGGGGATCTCCTCTGGGCCGGGCCCCGGGTGGTTGGGCCCGTTGGCCAGCATGCGGTTAGGCTGCTCCACACACTGGTTCTGGTGTAGGTGGCTCTGCATCTTCTTCCTCTGCTTCCTACACACACAAGCATTGTGTTCAGCTACAGTTAAGCGCAAGTGCCCAATTTTATCTCGCTGTCAGGACACTTACATATTTATAGACATTAAACGGTGTAATGGGGAAGTATTAAAGAAACTATGTATTGCTCAGTGGTTATGCATCATTATAGGTTCTTGTTCTTTGTGCACAAACACACGTACTTGGTTTTGCAGTAGGCCACGACACACACGATACCAACTACCAGCAGTGCCACACAGATGCCTGTGATGGTCAACACTCTTCTCTGGTACAGCTCCTCCGCCTCTGTGGACGAACAATACAAGCCCGCACAAACACAACCAAACACCAGTAGGCAGGCATACAAACAGATGTTCACGCACGCGCACACGCACAGGCACACATAAACACGTATGAGCGCTACTCCATTTTTAGTACACACAGTCCTACACACTACATTTGCCTATGCCCTTCATACTTCTACATCCCTCACTGAGAGAGAGACCAACCCCCCTCATTACTTTACTACAGGGTCCATTGTATTGTGTAGAATAATGACAGCTCCTAAGCCGCCAGTAACCACCAGGGTGCAGAATTCCCGGCTATCTTAGACCTACCACTGTGCACTTTTTGTTGATGTTCCAGCTGGCAAAGCTTTACATTCATGTACACATACGGTGTTGATAGCTTGAGTATGTGTACTGCACTAGATCCTGCAATCCCTAAATAAGGCATTATTATCACATGATATCCATAGGAGTGTATGTCAGCATGGCCACAGGGGTTTTATAACATGCCTGTATGGATGGTTGTCAGAGATGGCAATCGTACGAAAGGAAATAAGCTGGCTCGTTAAAAGCATTAACTAAATGTTCTTGGGGATGTATTCAGAAAGCTCACTGTAGAGAAAACAAAGGTAACACTAGAAGGCACTTCTACCAATATAAATATACTAATATGAAATCGACCTGTATGTGTAGGTATTTTTCTGCAGTTTATCATCTAAACCTTTTCATTCAGTCCTATGTTTATGAGAATTGAAATATGTTATAGATATGTGGTCATGGGGCTTTACTCAGTCAGTAAGGTGCGTTTGCTAATTGGTGGAGCTCTGTGGATACCTCCCCCTCATAGCGCATCAGTTGGCGTTGACACAACAATCTGCGACAGCACATAAGGCACAATGACAGGGGGGAAAACAAACAAAACATGGGAAGAGAGGGGACGAGGGAAAGGACAAAAGGAAGAGAGTGAAGGAGGAGAGAGAAAAGGGGCGAGGAGGGGGAGACGGGCAGACAGTGGGAGCGAAAGGCTGGTGGCTGGGGAGGAGGGCTGCTAAAATAGAGTGGGTGGGGATGAGGGGGGTTAAGTGCAAAAGAAAGGTTTCTCAAAGGGGTTGTCAAGTCTTCCAGAGCCTTTAGCCAGGCATTGTGTGTGTGTCACCACATAGTGATGTAGATAGGGATGGAGGAAATAGGTAGACAGGCTGGTGCAGTGAAACAACCAGCCTTCACTCTCGGACAGGCATTAGGCCTCTGGTTCTGATCCACACTGGTATCTATGAAGTAGCGAACAGTAGCTGACAACTGATTTGCCGTCACACTAAGATCTCTATGCCTACGGCAATAAAACAGTTTTGATGTCACTGAACAAAGAATATAGCATAGAATAATGGAGCAATGTTCAAACTACACCAGACATGCATTAGTTCTAAAATCAAATCAAATGGCCTTTTGATGCTGCACTCATATTTTATTTTCCTTTACATTGTTCTTTCTTGAACAGCACAACATTTTTGTTTGTTTCCCTACGTTTCTGTTCTCTACTTGGTTTTTAATGGTGTACAGTTCTTCTGGATTGTCAGGAGAGCTTATGGAGTGCATGCAGAGTGGGGTTACAGGTCTCGGAGTCAAGTTAGTGGACAAAAAAAAAGAAGACAGATTGAGAGAGATTGAGTTATTGATTTTAAAAGGGAGATGGCACAGTAATGTGTGACTGAGAGCGGTCTTGGCAAAGCCATTCAATTCATACATCAAAATGAAGAATATTGTTCCATACCCATAAATTCAATTCGAAGATGCCCTGCCAACGCAGAAAGTTGACACGGTGAAAAGAAAAGAAAAAACAGGTTTCAGATGGTTTTCAGAAAGGTATCGTCCACATTGGAACATATACTGTCTATATATACTGTATATACTGTGTATGGTATATAAACTGAACCAGGAAATTAGTTTATGGTACTATGAAAGCACTGTCAGTGACATCATAGTGATTGACAGGTGTACCGTCCAGTAACAGACAGACAACGCAGACAGCCTCAGCTCTGTGACCCCAGAAATGAAAGGGAAAATGTATATAAAAAAAATAATGTAAGAAAGAAAGAAAAAGAAAGAAAGGTATAAAAAGACCCAGAGAGATAAAGAAGAAAGCTGGCAGGCAGGAAAGCATGCTGAAACAGAGACAAACACAGTCAAAGACAAACAGCCACGTCACTTACTGCCATATTTACTAGACCTCATTTCTGGGGTAAACCAAATTGGACAGAGCACGGAACAAAAGAAAAGAAAAAAACAAACAGAAAAGATATAGAAGCAGTGAGTTACACCCCAACGTGAAGAAAAGGTACAGTCGATGAGGTTAGCAGAGCAATGGCAGTGGATGTTTGAGTTACTCAGATGAATGGCACTTGAGGTTTGTGCCCGGCTATTAATATTAGACTCTCCATAATGGAAGCCCCGTATGTCATTCTTGTCCCTCCATTGCTCACACTCTAATTTCAAATGAACAGACACATGGAAGCACATAGACAACAGCGTGATGTGGGTCCAATCGGAAGCAGACATTTCATGATCACAACTCTGATTTAAAGGTAGACTTAACCCTCTGACGGTTATTAGCGCAAACTAGACATTAAGCCTGACAAAGTAGAAGTTAGACGTTTTTGTGGCAGTATTAGTAATAGTTGTGTTGTGTCAGACGTCGGGTCTTTAACCATATTTAAAAATAGTAGAGATCCACAGGTATGCCTATAGCTATGTCATACGGCAGAATCTACCTTTATTGTCAGTTCAACATAGAACATTATGACAATGGATTACCAAAATAAGAATGTTCCTAACTTAACTTTTAATCTCTCAAGGACTGACAAAACCTGGTTGTTATTAATACTATTTACTACTAAATAGCGCATTATGGCAAAAAATGCATCAAGCGAAACCAGCTGCCTCAAATGCACTCAAATGCAATTATCAAATGCACTCTATTCATTTTTCATTTGGAATAATTCAGACAGCATTGAGCTACACTCTATTTTGATAGGATATCTTCTATAGATGATGTAGATGCTCAATCTAATCCTCTTGACCTTGAAAGACTCTTGAAGTCACGCTCAGGGGGGGGGGGGGGGGGGGGGGGGCTGAACAAATCAAGTGAAGTTACCAGAGCATCCACTCCATCTATAGAAACCCTCTCGAAATAAAGTGTAACCCTGCTATCCTTTTAAAAACAAATTACTTTGATGCATGCATGAACCGAATGCTTTGAGTCAATTCTCTCCCTTTTTTTCCCTCTCTTTGTCTACATGCAGCTCTCGCGGGGTCGGTGGCTGGGTGGTCTACAGAAACACTGGGGGCGCTGTAGGCCGGTCTGGGGCGCGGCGAGAGGAGGGAAGTGCCAGGCAGAGCAGTGCCACTGAGGAACCCAGGGGGGGGATGGCATTGAGAAGGAAAGGACACCAAGTCATGCAAACACACATAGTTGTGCATAAACACACGCGCGCACACACACACACACACACACACACACACACACACACACACAAACACACGCAGACGCAGACGCTCTAGTCTCCCATACACACAAAAACACACGCGCATAGCAAACCCCCTCCCCCCACCCCACCCCTATCTGGCATTGCATGCAGCGTCCCAGTGACGTGACAGACAGGAGGAAATGGACATACTGTAGAAACCGGCCATGACGGAGTTTTGACAGCGTTCACCTGTATAGTCATTGGGACACCTGATGAGGGAAACAAGACACAGAGGGGGGAGAGGGAGGGAAGGGAGGGTGAGGAGAGGAGGGAGGGAGGGAGGAAGAAACAAGGGTCAGTGGGTGTAAAGGTACGAGAGAAAGAGGAAACATGACGGAGTTGGGCAAAGGGACAGAGGAGAAAGACATTCGAAGGAACAACGGAGATGGACAGAAAAGTGGGGGGAAGAGGGAAGGAAGGAGGGAATGAAGAGGGGAGGGAGGAAGGGAAAGACACAAGAGAGCAAAGAGAAGACGGAATTAGAAAAAAGAGCACAACCCACTAACTACAGCATGTGACAGAGGGTACACACGTAGACCTAGAAAGAGAGAGAGAGAGAGAGAGAGAGAGTGAGGGAGTGAGGGAGAGAGAGAGGGGGAGAGGGAGAGAGAGAGAGAGAGAAGGGAGAGAGAGAGAGGGGTAGAGACCACCACAACACGCACGCTGTGACAGCATCGTCATCACCACCACCCTCACATCCTCACTGTTACATCATCACAGTCATGCGGGTCACATGATGGTTACCTGTGGAAGGAGGGGCTCAGAACATTAAATGACACACACTCAGACCTCGCTTAAAGATTGGCATGTGGATTAGCTGCAATATGCTTTCGCGCCGTTCACGAGCATAAATAAAAATAACTATGGCTACAGTATACATGAATCTTGAGTTACATTTATGAGTGGGAGGGGAGCTGGTTTGGGAACGCAGGAATGATTCATTTGCTGGCAACATCCACCAAACTAGCAGCCATGCTATCAACAAGAATTCCATGTAACAATATTCACATAACTACCTTGTCTCCAACTATGCAATACTACTCTTCTTTATTGGAATGTAATGTGAGTGATAATAACATGTGTTTGAACACTTTAAACTTATAATACTCTTGATAAACCGTATAAATTGTTTTAGATTTCGGAAGAGCCCGTTGCGTAATTATCAGGGGACTGCATGTGTACCCTGTTTGGGACTGCCTGTATATCCCTTTCCCCCCCTATCCAGACAACTTCACTGTGCATTTTGAATCAATTAAAGCAAAACCCTCGGAAGAGCACACTCAGCAATTTCCCATGGAGTTATAAATAGAGCAGAAGAGGAGAGAGAGACAGAAGGAGAGAAACAGAAAAAATGGGGGGGTAGAGAGAGAGAGAGAGAGAGAGAGAGAGAGAGAGAGACGGAAGTCCAAAGGGAGAGACAGATAGAGCAGAAGAGGAGAGAGAGACAGAAGGAGAGAAACAGAAAAAATGGGGGGGAGAGAGAGAGAGAGAGAGAGAGAGAGAGAGAGAGAGAGAGAGAGAGAGAGGGAGAGACGGAAGTCCAAAGGGAGAGACAGAAGATAGGAGACACTGAAGGCAGCAGCAGGCCCATGGCAGCAGAACGTCATTTTCTCGTCTACTGTTTCCATTGTTGTTTTATAACCAGGCCTTCATTATGCATCTCTGCCTCTTTCTTCATAAACCTCTACCTATCTTCTTTCCCTGCGTCGAGCAACAATTACAGAGAAAAATCTGCATCTGGGTCAAAACAGCACTCACCTAAATTAAATTAGGCCTTTCTTTTGTCATTCTTCTGTTTATACAATACTTTAGAATGCCCAAAAGCTTGGACTCCTGCCCTGGATGATAACTTATAGCACCGTCACCACGTACAGCTCGCACATCAGGTCCCAAACCACCCATTAGTTTCCCGGCCAGTCCATCAGGACGAGCTGCAGTGAGCACTGACCAATCCCAGCCCACTTAAACATCACGCCGTATCAGAGTAGGCCTTAGAGGAGAATCCATCCAATCAATCGTCTCTTTGGCTTACTGTGAATCAAAGACGAAACACAAACACTGAAACCCTGAGTCACTACAGGCAACACAAACGCACAGGCTGCTCTGACGTGAGTCTCACATGGGCTTACAGAAACATGGCAGATGACTTAAGACTGTCTCCGCAGGATCCCTGAGGTCTGACGAGCTAGGCTTAGGCCAGCAGCCTATTTCACGCCGCCATAGCCCTCCTAGTGCTTCTTTCATTCTACTCCTGACATGCACAGTTTCTTAAGGCCCGCTTCTGCAGTGAAAGGTTTACTGTCCGGGCTCTCGGTCTCGTCCAGGGACCCCAAGACGTCAGCCATCTCCGTCCTGGCTCGCCAGCCTCTTTTGTTTGGCTGTCTGTCGCAGCTGGGAGGGGAGGGGGCTGTAAATAAGGGCTGTGTCTGTAGACCTGCCTGTGCTGCTTGTTCACCTGGATGAAATGCAGCCGTCCCCCATTCGATAACAGCCGCCGCAAATCAGCGGCCTACAGTGCCAGCAGTCCGCGACAGCTGGCTGGGCGTCCTGCCGTTTGAAGGCAGTTTTTGTGATTGTGATACTTCAAGTGAAATCCTCTCGGAAATCCATGAGTTCCATTATTTTCTCATTTGGTGACAAAAGGGGTGTATTTGGGGCTCAGACGGATGTTTTTGTGGCACAGGGGTCGAGGCCGGTAGAACTGAACACCAGACACTGTGGAGGAGGACGTGCACGTGGTCTGTTCTGATGTTAAACGTTCTCTAATGCTCTTTCTGGGAGCGTTCTGCAGCGGCTCCTATCAACAGTCACAACCTGTCTCTGCGTTCGTCAGAACAGATGGGTCATAAAAGTCTCACAACGAGGGGAATCATGATATAGACCCCTGAGTGGTAGCACGATCGAGAAAGAGAGCGAGAGAGAGAGAATCACCACAACACAGAGTAGGAGAGAGAGAGAGAGCGAGGAGGAGAGAAAGGGAGGGACGTAGAAAGAAAAGACAGGCTAACCCGAAGACAAATGACGAGGGTGACAAGGAACCAGCAGCTCTACGAGTCGACATCGAATTATTTATTGAGGAAACTCGTACATTAAGAGGGGAGGCGTTTCGTTGTCACACGCGCGGAATACATCCTACATCTTTGGCAGCGCCGCCGTATAGCTTAAGTCCTACTGAGGACCCACCGTGAGAGTACAGGGTGAGTGTGGGGGGGGGGGGTAAAAGAGCTAACCCACCAGGTGACACATAATCTACTGAGTCAGGGAAAAGAGAGGAGGGAGACGGAAATAGAGAGAGGGAGGGAGGTAGTGACAGAGCGGCGGGACGCTCACTTACTTGCATGAGAGCTGGTTAATACCGTGTATGAAATAACAGTCTCCTCCATTGACACAGTAGGCTTTCTCTGACTCATTGCAGCGTCGCGTGTGACTCAATCCCGGGGACGGAGTGGTCGTCACTGCGGAAAGGTGGAGTAACGGAGCGGGTTAGGCCAGTGAACGCAAGCAAGCGAGAGAGAGAGAGAGAAACTGAAGAAGAAGAAGAAGAAGGAGAAGAAGAAACAGAGGGTATAGGAGGACCAGAATCTATACTTTCTACTACTTTCTGTCGGGTTCTCCACTACTTACCACTCTGGACGCTGATGATGCTTGTGGCGTTCTCCTGGCCCAGCGTGTTCTCTGCCACACACGTGTAGTCCCCCGAATCCTCCACGCGCACCCGTGTGATCTGGACCTTGGAGTTTTTTCTTCAGAAATGTAGAGGGGCGAAAGGACAGATTGGAGAGGGGATGAAAAGATTCTTGAACCCTCTTGCAAACTATTGTATATGCTTACCTGATCACAACAAAATAACACAATTATGCACCACAATACTATTACGGGGCCAACCTGCACTGGGCTTGGCTGACACATTCTAAAACCATTTTATTTGAACATAATCAATGTGCAGTTTCTGCCGGCTAGCCTAAACAAACACAGTGTTTGTACTAAACAGGTCCTAGTTTCCCTCCTCGACTGATGGCAGAGAGAACAGGGAAGCTGGAAGAGAATCAGTTCTCACTTGGACTAGTCTAAAATCTCTCCTTGCTACTTTTCCTTGACCTCCCAAGCAAAAGCATCTGAAGAAGCTCAAGAAAGACTTGCTAGTTTAAGGAAATGCTACACCTTACCTACAATTGAACGCAACTGTAGCGTCTTAAAAGATGTCAGTTCTCCATCGACACACAAGGCTACGTCTACGCTGAGTTGACCCTGCCCAAACAGACTCACCTGTTGGTCTTGATCTTGAGGTCACGACCTCTCTGGAGGAGCTCCTGGCCGTCTTTGTACCATCGGAAGGAGGGACTGGGGTTCCCCAACGCCTCACACTTCAGGTACAGCTTGTCCCCCTCGGTCAGCGACTGGCCCCGCATGGGCCGCAGCTTGGGGGCCGAGGCTGGAGGAGGAGGGAGAGGACCGGACAAGGACAGACAGACAGACAGACAGACAGACAGACAGACAGACAGACAGACAGACAGACAGACAGAGAGACAGACAAAGAGACAGAGAGAGACAGAGAGAGAGAGAGAGAAAGAGAGCGAGCGAGACAGAGAGACAGAGACAGAGATGTAAGTTTAATTATTTAAATATATTATAGCATATGTTATTTAAATTCATCAAGAATATCAAGAATGTAATAGACGTTAGTTAATGCACGTGAGCTACCAATGGGCGTAGGTATGTACCTGCATTTCTATTTGAGTATCCATGACAGACAGTTTGTTAGCGAGGATGACAAGTCCGGATTAAAGATAAAAGGTAAGCGGAAAGATTAAGTAAAACAAAGATTCATGTTCCTTGCTGCACAGACACACACACACACAAA
The DNA here is from genome assembly GCA_026901105.3 of Galaxias olidus. Classification (NCBI taxonomy): domain Eukaryota; kingdom Metazoa; phylum Chordata; class Actinopteri; order Galaxiiformes; family Galaxiidae; genus Galaxias; species Galaxias olidus. The sequence continues at coordinate 98,804 of JAPMUY010006004.1, read as the reverse complement.
CACACACACACACACACACACACACACACACACACACACACACACACACACACACACACACACACACACACACACACACACGCACGCACACACACACACACAAACACACAAACACTGAGCAGACACTGAGCGAAACCTGAAAAGCATAAAATATGGAGAAGCTTGATGTTGATGAAATGAAAAAAACGAGACAAGAAAAATCTCTTATTTTGAGTCGCTCTCTGTGACAGACATTGTCTATAAAGAGAGAGAGATAGAAAGAGAGAGATAGGGAGGGAGAGAGAGAGAGAGAGAGAGAGAAAGAGAGCAGTGTGTACGGGCCTCTCCCTGCCATCTTGCTGCTCCATCAGTCTAGCTCTCTGGAGACCCTGCTCCTTCTCTGGTCTCCTTAAAAACTACAACAGACTGCATCGCCAGAGCTAGCCGAGGCATCCGAGCTCCGTGAGAAGCCGAGCAAAAGAGACAAGTCAGCACTGTGGAACACACACACGCATAGTCACACAAAGAGAGCCACAGTCACTCGCATCACTGAAAAACACCCAGTAGGAAAAACACAAACATGCGGCACACACAGTTTTGCACATCAAACACACACATGCACACGCACACACACACACACACACACACACACACACACACACACACACACAATAATGCGCACACACAAATACACCCCTGTACACGTTGTACAAAAGAATCACACAAAGGGAAACCCACTGAACAGCATCCAGAGAAAAGCCTATTTACGGTGCCCCATATAGGGCCCTGTTGCATGGCTACAGTACAAGTCCAGGACAGGAGGATAGCCCCAGTCTACCATGGACATGCACAGGTGCACGAGCATGCATCAGAGGCCTAGTTTCCACACAAGGGCCGAGCAGAGTCAATCAGCGCTTCCCCCCTTTTTCGGGGCCGTTCTGGTTCCTCACAGACTAAACGAATGGAAATCCCCTCCACTGTGTTGCCCTCGAGGTCTGTCAACATGGCCATCTGGCTTAATAAACCAGTGTTGCCATATCTACTCTGTGTTATTGGCATGTCCAGTTGGCCACGGCCCAAGCTCCGTCTGCTTAGCCCCGTGGTTCAAAACAGGCTAACACGCACATAAAGCAGCCATTGTGATAGCCTGGTTTGCCACTGGCATATTGGCCGTTGCCGAGGGCGATGCTAAGTAAACAATCCATAATTCACACAGACCATCTAGACGGCGGGAGAGACTGCCACTCACAGGGACAGTGAGCCACCCCTCGCCTTCAATAAACGTCTCGTCTCCACTGGCTGGGGAAGGAAGGCAAGCAGCAGGCGTGGGGGAAAGTACGGCGTAAGCGTGGGTCAGAGCAGGGGGGGGGTGACAACGACGACGACACACACAGTGAGGACATGTCTGGGGAGGGACGCCTAGGAGATGTGTCCTCTGTCAGGAGCTCCGCCAGAACAGCTGATGGGTCAGGAAAACCACATGTGTCTCCAAACACAATTAGAGGATGCATTCACACGTCCCACGCACCGCGGGCGCCGAGCAAGCCACAACAGGCTCCCGTAATTGACACGCAAGCATAGTCAGATTTCCACCCCCCCCCCCCCATGCTGGGTCGGTGAATGTGTGTGTGTGTGTGCGTGTGTGTGTATGTGTGCGCGCGGCGTGCGTGCCTATGGAAGTGCTGAGCCAAGCCTTCTGTACCTCTGAGTGATCGGAGGATTCCGCCGCTAGAACACAGGGGCAGGGCCCCGGCTGGAGCGCAACAGAGGCTGGCCAACCGGCCGTGACCGGCACTCTCCGCTGGCCAATCGCACGTGACCAGCCCTGCCAGCCTCCCATCAACAAGGTCCTTCTCTCAAGGTCAGCTGACGCTCGCTCTGCTTCTCCGGCCCCCCTCCCCCTCATCCCTCCCTCGCTCATTTCTTCGCTCCCCATAGTGAGGCAGGTTTCACAAAATTTATCAGGTTTTATCGCAAACTGTGATTCAATGAGAGAAAGTAATATGGAAGCCATATCACTTAGGGCTGTCACAGCCATATTCACAGCCAGATATGGCACCTCGCGACCACATGTCGCGAAACACGCCCAAGCACATGGGATGTGTGTGTGTGTGTGTGTGCGGACATGTGTATATATAGACCTGGGTGTGAGGCAGAGAGAAACACAGGAAACTCATATATTCTACACCTGACTCACAAGCGTGAATCTGTAAGTTGTGTGTGTGTGTGTGTGTGTGTGTGTGTTTGTGTGAGATTGTGTGTGTGCTTGCGCAAACGTGAGGGGAGCTGTGAACATATGTGCGAGGCTCGGCGTATGCCTTGCTGGGAGTGTGCGTGTGTGCTCATGTATAAAAGAGAGAGCCTCTTCTATCTCATTCTCAGATCACTGTGATTTCTGCAGCACACAGCTGTCACCATGGAAACCAGGGAGGGAGTGGGAAAGGGAGAGGGAGAAACGGCTGCGAGAGAGATAGACAGAGGAAAAGAGAGAACGAGAGAGAGAGAGGGGGAAAGAGAGAGGGGCGAGCGTGGGGAAAGGGAGAAGGGGAACGACAGGTGGAGGGAGACAGCACAGAAGAGCAAAGGGGAGAGAGTGGGAGAGAGAGAAAAAAGAGAGAGAGATGCGCATTTGCAGTTGTACTCTTGAATGATCGACTAGCAGAATGGCCCTACATACTGTAAATCTACAGCTAATGTCTGCACACCAACAAACTGACCAGAGGCTGCCCTTGTCATATGTGTGTGTGTGAGCTAGAGAGAACCCGATACAGAGGGAAGGGAAAAAAGGAGGTGTGCCTGCAGCCGAGCATGTGTCTGCATCCAACAACTGTATGTGTTGGACAAAGAGAGCAATTGTGTGTATGTGTGTGTGTTTGTGTGTCTGTGCGTTTGGGAGTGAGTGTCAATAGATCATTCCTTCTATCTTTCTCAATTTTTTTTCAACACAGGCGCACGCACGCGCACATATGCACCAACACACACACGCACACACACACACACACACACACACACACACACACACACACACACACACACACACACACACACACACACGCACACACGCACGCACACACGCACGCACACACGCACGCACACACACAGCACACACACACGCACACACACAAGCACTTTTACTTGACCTTGTCTCTTTCATCAGCCTTGTTGTGCATTGTTCTCTCGGTTTCAGTGGGATCTGTCTACAGAAGTATTAATATCCTTTTCAGATCACAGAGCTAGTACAACGTCCAACTAAGGACACATACTGTACTCCACACACACCCACATACACACACACACAGAAGATTTAAACACACACTAAACCAAAAGGCAGCCGTGGCTACTGTACAAGCTGAGATGTGTCTCCAGCCCAGATGTAATGTAAAGCCTTTTGTGTTTGTAAGGGAGGAAGCGGGGTGGGGGTGGGGGGGGGGGCAGAATTGTTAAAAGTGAGGAGGAAGAAAAGAGAATAACAGGGATTTTGCGAGATAGTAATAGCGAAAGCAGATATAAACAGAGAGAAAGAGATGGAGCAGGGACGTGTGTGTGTGGGATGTCTGAGCAAAAACGAGTATAGGAGAGAGAGTTTGTGTGAGGGAGTGATCCAACGTCGTGAAACTAGTGAGAGGAATAGAGAAGAGGAGCAACGGAAGGGAAGGTGGAGGGATGGAAGGGGGGAGAAAAGAAGGCAAGCGAGAGACAGACAGATAAAGAGAGAGAGAAAGAGAGAGAGAGAGACAGATAAAGAGAGAGAGAGAAAGAGAGAGAGAGACAGATAAAGAGAGAGAGAGAAAGAGAGAGAGAAAGAGACAGATTAAGAGAGAGAGAGAGAGAGAGAGAGAGACAGAGAGAGAGAGAGACAGAGAGAGAGAGACAAAGAGAGAGAGACAGAGAGAGAGAGAGAGAGAGAAGGGGGATGTGCGGAGTTGGTAATGAATAGTTGATGAAGCGCTCGCGGGCAGAGCAGTAGGGGTAAGCTATTCTCTCCATCTCCACCTCCTCTCCTCCATCCCTCCTCTTCTCCCTCTCCTCCCTCATCCTCCTCCTCTTTAATCTGTCAGGGCTAGTGGTCGTGCGGAAGCCATTTCCCCTCCTCCTCCTCTTCCTCCTCCTCCTCAGGCCCACCCCTCTATCCTGCCTTTCCCCGGCACCCGTCCTTCTCCTCTCTCACCCTCTTTTCACTCTCCCCGCACACCTCCCCTTTTCTCTCTGTCACCTTTTCCTTATAACCTCTCCACCTCCTCCCCCTTGCAGCTCCATCTATTTCCTCCTCTAATCTCTCCGTTCGGCTCTCCTTCACCTCTCTCCCCTTTCTTCCATCCATCCTCTTCTCTCTCACCTCTTTCTTTCACCCATCTCCCCCCCTTCCCAGACACACTGCAGGCTTCTATAGCAGCCATCGTTAACCGACAGGATTCCTCTTGGTAAGAGGATTGGAGCATTGATCACATCCATCCTCTGTCAGCAGTTCAAGATTACACGTGAGAAAGATGCCCTACTACCTCAAGCTGGAAACCAAGACTGATTAGTCAGAGAGATGGCCTAATATCTCCACGATATACCAATATATTCTACAGACCAAGCTATTCTGTAGACAGAGATGTCAAACTACCCCCTAAAGATATTACTATGTCCTATACACTAAAATACCATAATACTGTACCTTTAAGATTGCCCACGTTTCATAAAGTAAACCAAGATACCCTAATACTGTACCTCTATGATAGACCACCTTACCTAAATACCAAGATACCCTACTACTGTACCTCTATGATAGACCACCTTACCTAAATACCAAGATACCCTACTACTGTACCTCTACGATAGACCACCTTACCTAAATTTCAAGATACCCTACTACTGTACCTGGAACATTGACCACATGTCCTATAGACTAAGACACCTTACTACCTCTAAAAGACCAAGATACAATATTCACCAAAATACCCAACAACCTTTAAGAGACCAAGATACTCTGAAAAAGCCCTCGTCTAAGATGCCCCTTATAAAGAGAGGCAGCTCCTCTGACATGACGGAAACATACACCACTGAGCAGGCCTACCTCTAATAGAACAGACACTGACATGATGTTGAGTCTAAAACGTAATGATTGCCGACTCGCCCTTCAACACAAAGCTACATGGGCGGTAGGCCAACTGTGTATCTCACCAGACAACATTGTTGAATCACGGTGTGAAGAGTTCCACACGTTTCCGTGGTGTTGGCCACATTGGGAGTTATAATGAGCTTTGTCCCTGCTGTTGTATGAACCTTCCACTATTTATTCATGTGGAATTTTAGGATAATGGAGGTCCTATATTATCAGTTTGAATTTTAATAGAACCCGACACGCAAAGCAGTGTGTGTCTTGTGTATGTACTTGGTGTATGTGTTTGTGTGTGTGTATGTGGGTGGATACGTGGGGGACATGAAGACTTTCCCTCATTCACAAATAGAACCATCTGCTGTTGGGCTGGCCCCTTCAAAACGCTGGCGTCAAGAGTTTTCTCCAATGATGGCTGCGAGGGGCTGACTGCTGGAGAGGATGAGTGCTCGTACATTATTCACAGGCAGGCCGGGCTCCCGGTGCGTGTCACTCACTCACTCACTCACTCACTCACTCACAAACACACACACAAACACACACACACACACACACACACACACACACACACACACACACAAAGCACTATAACTCAAGGACATATGCACAGAACTGGTGAAGCGAGGATGCAGTGTCTCTGCAATCTAGGAACTTATCGGTCGAGTCCGTTTTTTACTCGCAGTGTCAACGTAGCGACAATTGAAGAGATCACCACCTCTGGGAGCGAATCAGTACCTTTGGTGAAACTTTCAGAGTGGCCTTGTAGGGTTGCAGAGGATGGGCAATTTGGTAGTGGGTTACTTCCTGGTGGGCCATACATCTTTGCACCATGGGACCGTGGTACACACACGCCCTCACAAAATGATTGGAGCTGTAACTCATACAAAGCAGCATCGGTCCTCATAAGGACACATTAGCGCAGTGCCGGTGTGTACGTCCTTCCTTTAGTTACAGCACTCAGGCACACTAACAAACAGACACACGCAAACAGCCGTTTGGAAAACCTCAGCCTTCTGTTATTCGTAGTGCATAATTTATACAAGGCCCAGATCTCTCAGCTAAAGACAGCATGCTGAGGCATTTGCAGCAGAGCAGCAGCAGTTCTCTGGAGAGACAGAGAGAGGGAGAGTGTGCATTTGTGTGTGTGTTTGTGTGTGTGTGTGTGTGTGTGTGTGTGTGTGTGTGTGTTTGTGTGAGTGTGTGTGACGTTGAGGCAAGATGTGAGATCCCCTGAGAAAAGGGCAGTTGGAGTAAAACAGAAAGAGGGATAGTGAGAGCAAAGAGAGAGGGTGAGAGAGGGTGAGAGAGGGTGAGAGAGGGAGAGAGAGCGAGCGAGAGAGAGAGAGAGAGAGAGAGAGAGAGAGAGAGAGAGAGAGAGCAAGACCAAGGAGATGGAGTAAAACAGCCTTTTCAAATGACACTGGAGTTTTAGGGAGTTCAGTGTCAGGGTTACAGGGTGGCTAAATAGTTCTGAGGGACACCACATGGCCCATTCAAATAAGGGCTCCCCATATAGCTCCATATTCCAGAGCTTCAGCTCTCCCACCCAACGGTCACAAGAAGGTTGACACCAGTGTATTTCTCCTAGGCCTTTACTCGTGTCAAGTTCAAATACAGCAGCTACAAAGTAGTTCCCCTAGAATCTTACACAATTTCATGAGTTATTAGTTACGCAACACAGGATACTATCTGGCCTGTAACATGTGGCCTATTTGTTGCAGCTGGAACCATGGCACCAATACGGTGGGCACAGTTGTGCGGCCCCTGTGGACTCCTTTCCCTCCACAGTGAGAGCCTAATTCTGGAAAGTGACACAGTTCTCTGAGCCTGAGTCAGAGCGAGTAGCGGCGAATAGCATGCACCGTTGGAAGAGCTGTAGTGAAACAACAAAGCCTTGAGTGAATGCCTGTGAGGCCTCAGGTTTTTACTAAGGAGCTAAAGGGCATTCCCATTAGCTCGAGGGGAGAGGTTGTCCTGACTCAGGCTGGGCGACAAACCGTCTCAGAGATTACTATGGTGCCATGAAGAACATGTGCCCAACTTTAACTTGGACGACGGGAGGTTCACTATCCAGGGGTTACAAATGAAAATATTAACGTCAGATCAGAAATAGTCAAACTGTGCAACTCGAGGAGCATGGTGATGTACAATAATTCTGATTATAGACCTTAATTCAAGGCTAATGGCTCCTCACTATGAGTGACACTTCAATGTGGGTCATGCATGGCTCAAACTTCACAGTCATGCCTCCAGTTTAATTGTGGAGTGACCAGGTCGTGGAGGATTTAATCTTTATGATTACAACTCACAAGCATCTTTACCACCACACACACATACACAGAGAAATACACACACTTACATTGCCATCGCTGTATAGCGTGCCCGACAGGCCCTATAGCGGGCGATAAAAGCCTAAACTTACCGCAGTCCTTACACAGCACGTTCTCCACATCCTTCTTTAGGTCCGGCTCGCTGGCGTCCCGCGGGGCGAACGATGCCTTGAATACTAAGGGGTCGGCCGTTGGGTCCATGAAAAATATATATCTGTGGTCCTTCTCCACATTGGTGCACGGGGCCTCACCGAAGTCCCCGACGGTCACGAGCTGCTCCCGCTCGAGCCCGCCGCTGTTCACGGGCCACACGTCCAGCACTTTGACATTCACACTGTACGGCTCTCGGGAGACGTTTTCCGGTGATGAACACACCTCGCCCTCGATCACCACGGCAGCTCGATACGCCTGGTCCTGTAGGGAATTGAAACTCGGGGCGTAGCAGGCGAAGGAGACCCCGATGACCAGCATGGAGAAATGCACCGGATCAAGCCTCATGCCGTCGGCCGTGTCTCCGCGGTCGATGGGCGCGTTGCTGCAGTGCTGGGGCGGCGGAGGGGTGCGGGTGGCGGAGCAGGGTTGAAGAGGGAAACTGCGAATAGGCTCCGGTAGCAGGGCAGAGCGGCAGACCTTGCGTAAGTGTCCATGCCATCTGTGTCTGCCGCTTTCCCCATACGGCTTCCTCAGATGGGGACACACAAGCCTAAGAACCGGAAACGGCCCAGTTCTGCATGGTTAAAAATGTGATTGCTGCATTCTCCTTCAACCCCTCTTTTTTCTTTCCTGAAATGCAAAACAAGACTCGTAAATTACCCTCTCCACAAATCCTAAGGATCTGCATGAAGCCTGTCTATGGTTTATCCTATCACTCCCTCTCCAACAAATGTAATGGCATGGGTGGGCGCAGTGCCTTTCTGCAAGGAAACACGGTTTTGAGATTACGCGCACAAGAAAAAAGCTATCTCCGCTAGCCTAATACGCACGCCACGGTCCACGCACACAAGGTCGGTCTTCGATCCACCTTCAAACAAGAGATTTAAACTAGAAATCCTTTGCTAATGAAGCAGATACGACAAACGAACGGAGAGCGATAGCAGTTATCCGGTGAGGCGATGCAACAGCGCGCTCCCTCCAGCCGCGTCCCCTGCACCCCTCAAACGCGAGCGGCTTACGTGAGCAAACATCACCTGCCCGGTCACTGGCGTCGGCCGCCACTTCCTGCGCAAACACACTAATGACCTGGACTGCCGCGCGCCCAACACCCACCAGCAAGCCACTGACCAAACCGCCACGAGCCAGAACCACATGTGACCATACCCAGCGGTTGGTTAGATTATAAGAATGCAGGTTTCACTAAACGCATCCCACCTCCGATATAGTGCGTACATAGCCCACAGCTCAAGCTCACGCTGAAGCACTGCCTGGTCACAGTGTAAAGAGACTATAGGCTACTACACACTGCGGATGGCTGGCGCGATGACTAACGCTGCGAATTTCTCTCAATGGATTCAGAGTCATGTAAGACCATATAAGAGTTTAGGAACCTTCTACAGCTAGAACGCAGTGGCAAACGGAGAAGGCACCAAAAGGACATTGTCAACATTTTACAAATTAGGTACAGGTTGGAGAATTAAAGCAACAGGAAAACATTTTAGCCAAGCCCACCTATAGGCAATATTTGTGTGTAACTTAGACCGAGAGTGAATCATATAGCAACAAGTGAGAACATACAGGATAATTGAAATGTCTTCCTTTTCTCCTCAGCTACAGGCTAAAATAAAATACCCATTCTCATTGAATCAAAATCTATACCCCCACCAATGAGATGAGAGCTCTATGCTCAGGCTTTTACAGTGGCCACAAGTACCCGTCCTCCCTCCTTCATCAACAGTTCTCCTCCTTCTTCCCTCCCTCCCCACTTTCCATGTATCCATCAATCAAGTCATTCACAAGATTCTCATCCCCCTCTTGTCCGCTCCGAGTATGTGCAGCCGCCCTTCTGCAGAGGTCAGATACCGTTCGCTGTCCATGGTGCTGAAAGTAGCATCGAAAATGTACGCATCTCGATTTATTCAGATCACAGGTTATGAAAAAAAAGTTGATCGATTAATTTACATTATTTTAAACTGTTGAGCATATAGTGTTGGTCAGTTTAAAGCACATAAAAGTGACAAAGCAAATACACTTGCGTTTATCACCAATTTATTTAGGTTGAGTAGGTAAATGAACATTCCAATAAAAACATGACAATGCACAAAAGCCAAAATAGATGTCATTCCACAAGTTTTTTCTTGAGCTCATCCATGATCTTTCATGCATGTCCAGGGTGCTGAAATGTAATTAGACGACATGATATCTAACAATATCAGTTGGAACTGCATAAAGGGATGGCTGTGCAGTTCAGTGTCAGTCAGTGCACACACCAAAGCCTACTAATTCTTCAATTTTATTAAATGCTTAATAAACACTTTTTACACTTTTTGTCTCACCTCGACGCATCTCATCCTAAATGCTAAATGCAAACAATCCCTCCACCTATCCATTCCATATCTATGATCCATCCATCCAGCTATCCATGGATTTATGCGTGCATGCCGTAAATATCCTACTTTCGCTTCAAAAGCTCCAACTCTCCTCCTTAACTCCTCCCCCTCCTTCCGTGGATTATCATTCATTTATGAATCATGTATTAATAAGGTCAATGTATACAGTCAATTATGCTGAAACTAACTTCTATCCATTAGTTTGACTCAATCATTTACTCAGTCGACATATAAACAATATCATGTCTAATAGTGAGATACGTTCTGTCCGATGCATTGCGTTTGTGAAAGTAGGGGGAGTTCAATCTTTGGCAAACAGGCTGTGTTTAAAAAATGATTCACAGAATATAGCAAATTCTAAACATGACTGTCTTGAACACACCCTACAGATCCCAAAAACTACAGTAACGTGAACTACAACACTCATTTTTTTCATGCGCTTTAAACATGCGTAGTGTCCTCTCGCGAGAGTGTGGCGGAGTGGTTTGACGGGCAGTCGAGGTTGCAGCAGGCAGAGAGAGACGGTGGAAGGTAAGCAGGGAGGCAGCATCATGGCGGACAGAGACAGTGGCAGTGACCACGGAGGGCCCACGGTAGGCCCCGGTTCTCTGCCCCCGGGGGCGATTGGCGCCGCGTCTCGACTGCAGCACGATACTGAGGAGCTCGCCTCCAAGCGCGTCGACATTCAGAACAAGCGCTTCTACCTCGACGTGAAGCAGAATGCTAAAGGCCGCTTCCTAAAGATAGCTGAGGTCGGGGCTGGAGGAAATAAGAGCCGCCTCACTCTCTCTATGTCTGTGGCCGTGGAGTTCCGCGATTATCTTGGAGACTTCATCGAACATTACGCCCAGCTAGGCCCGAGCAACCCGGACATGGTGCAAGATGAGCCCCGGCGGGCGCTCAAGAGCGAGTTTCTCGTGCGGGAGAATCGCAAATATTACATGGATCTGAAAGAGAACCAGAGGGGGCGGTTCCTTCGAATCCGCCAGACCGTTAATCGGGGGCCAGGATTGGGAAGCGCACAAGGCCAAACCATCGCTCTCCCAGCGCAGGGACTCATCGAGTTTCGCGATGCTTTGGCCAAACTAATCGACGATTATGGAGTGGACGAAGAACCAGCGGAACTCCCCGAGGGAACCTCGTTGACTGTTGACAACAAGCGCTTCTTCTTTGACGTGGGCTCCAATAAGTATGGAGTTTTCATGCGGGTCAGCGAGGTAAAACCCACTTACCGGAACTCCATCACTGTTCCGTGCAAAGTCTGGTCCAAATTCGGTAACACCTTTTCTAAGTACGCAGATGAAATGAGGAAGATCCAGGAGAGGAGTAGAGAAAAACGGGCGTCCGAACTGCTACCAGAGGGCCCGCATGGTGGCGACGACGGAGAGGATGATTGACGCGGATTAAAGCAAAAAAAAGAAAGAAAAAGAATAACATAAACAAACTGACTTTAAGAAATATGACTATTACTGTAAAATAGAAAGAGAATTCCAAGGGAATCACCCCCACACAACCTCCACAGATGGGCAGTATGTCTGTCTCCTCGCTCATTTTACTGGATGTCACCCCACTTACCAACCATTTTAACAGTAAGCCGCTGCTATCAATAACTGTCTGAACTGTAAGATATGAACTGTTTCCTACTTGATTTAAACGGCGATGAGCAGAGTGTTTATATATCTATCAAACAGATTTTGCACATTTTAAAAAAACTATTTCGAACTAGGTTTTCAGCCTGCAAATATATACGACTCAATCAAAACAAACTGAAAAGTCTATATGAAATATGTCAGTTTTCATGTAGACCAGCATTTGACATCAGCACAAGAGAATATATTGAGAAACTTTATGAAACCAAAATCTGAAGTCAGATTTAGGCCTGGAGGCCTAGTTTATAATGGTACGCAGAATAAAAATTAAAGCGCTATCCGCTAGTGTATGAATTGCAGGACTCAACACAGGCTTGTAAAAACCTGTTTGGTCTTTGTTATGAAAAGGATTTAAGCTAAATAGTCTTTAATTTGATCTAAAAAAAAAGTAGTTATTAATGTGCTATACATTATGGAATGGTTATAATTAACAGAAGTAGACCTAAATGTTTTTGTGCTTCATTAAAAAGGATAAATTATTCTCTTGGCTATAGAATATCAACCCTCTTGCACCATGTCCATTATAAACTTAAATGATAAAAAAGTGCTAACTTAGATGTACTAATTATGATTTTGTGAATCAGCTGTATTTAAATCCTTTTTAAGATGCCCACGTTTTCTGTGGGCTATTTTGTTTCTTCGTTTTTTTGGGGTGGGGGGTGGGTGCAAAATTATATGTGGTCCACTTGTGGGAGCGCGAGGCGCATAAAATAAACAAAAAAAGCATTGGCGCCTCGGCACAGCTGCAAGTTGAGCAGCCGCGGCGAGGCAAAGCATCCTCTCTGACGTCATAACAACCTGGTGCCTTATACTCCACTCGTTTACGTATTCTCACATGTATGGTCAGTGACCTCGACCACTGTACGTTTTAATTTGCGAGTGCTGTAGGCATAATGGCCATGCCACCATGGCAGTGGCACAAAGGTGTGATTGTGGTACTTTTAAAGGGCAACGACACCAAATAGCCAAACTCCTGGGAGGCTTCTCAGAGTGGAGGTCCGTCTCCCTTGACCAGGTGAGCGGACAGCGGCCACTGACATGATAAATCAACATGTTAAGATATAGCGGCCATTGATGTCGACCCACAGGTAGAGGAAAACCACACACACCAGTGATGTAGGAAAAAGACAGGTTGAACTAAGCAGATCGTCAGAGCTGAGATGGATGCAATGTTAAGAGCCAGCCTGCCAGCCAGCCAGCCAGCCAGCCAGCCAGCCAGGCAAGCAGGTAGGCGGTTGGTCCGATGCAGTCAGTCAGTGTGAAGCAGTGAAAGTGGATGTTAAGGCCCTAACCACAAGGCCAAGGCAGTATCTCTCTATGGTGCTACAGCCCCTTGATTGTACCGGGGCCTCGCCGCTCAGAATATGTCACTTTTGCATTACTCTTATTTTAGTCCTCAAAGTTAAATACTCCACATTCTGTTGTCTGGCGCACAGCAGTCTCCTCTGCCAGACTGTAAGGGGAGTAACTGACTGGTGCAGGGCGTTATTTCATACTAGTGTGCAATATTGTATACGTGCCAATCGTGGCATTGTATCATGTGTATAGAGAATATAAAAAAGAATGAAAAATATATGTGATCAATATATTTGAAAGCATGACAAAGAGGTTGACAAATCTGCATTATATTACTGAAATGTGAAGTCTTTCTCTAAAGCACTTACTGAACCAATGTCCAGTCTTTTCCTGTCCCGTTCTATCAGTGGCCCATGTTTCTCTTCTAAAGTGGTACTAGGCTTATAACTGTGTTTGACCTCCCAATGGAATCACCACAGGAACAACCCTGTTCTCTTTCAGGCTCTTTTCACACACACACACACACACACACACACACACACACACACACACACACACACACACACACACACACACACACACTTTGCCCCCTGCCCCATCGCAGTGGCAGATCACATAGTTTTAACATACAGTTTTCCCCTCTTGTTGCCTCTCATGAGTATCAGGGCTAAATTATGTTAAAAGGGGTCTTAGACCCTAGGAAGGCACCGTAATTTGAAACCCAATAAGACTGATGTTTCAAGTCACCTGTCTGTTGTGCTCTGGGCCAACTAGCCCAGTGTAACAGATCTGGTTGAGATCTGAACAGGGACTTTGAATAGTTCACTGCTGCTTATGGCCCTAAGCTTTAGCTTACCCTGTCTGGTGAGGACCAAGATTCACACCACTTGGAAAGTTCAGGAAGTCAAATGCACGTACTTACTGGTAATTGTTACCACATCATAAAGAACAGATTTAGGTATTTACGGTTCAAAATGCCCTTCAACCTTCCCTCAATTACACTAACCCTAACACCCATACACACACTTGCTTACTGTCCCTGTTAATTCTGGGACTGTAGTTTAGATTAACCATCAAAGGTCATGTCAAAAACCATCCCTGTTTCTTAATCTGGTCCAACCGCCTTTAACATTAACATTATACCCGTAGACCCTAAAGCAACTCATCGAAGCGTTGGTTAACAATCAGGCCACTTCAGGTGGTTAACGCATCTACTGTATCAGCTTTATTTAGAGCACCACGGTCAGGCTTAGATGAGCTTAACCACCAAACCGAGTAAGGCACAGGCCCTGCCAGGCAGGAATGCCACATAGCTGGCACTCAGACAACCATGCTAGTCAAAGCCGGGGCCTGCCAGGCCTGTGTAACAGCTAAGGCTAGGCTAAACTAGCGGCCTAAGCCCACCTGGACGAAATGCTTGTGACAAATCTGTATCATCAGAGCTCTATTAGGTCTGCTGAGGCAATGTCGACCTGATAAAACAGTTCTGAAAGTGTAACTGCGGTCCATCTGGAGCTTTCCAAGCAGCACTATTCCAGCCAAGGTCTGCCTCACAGTATGTGAAAGGGCTTGAGAAGCCCGGTACTGCACTCTAGGGTCTGACTCCTTAAAGCCGCTCTTCTACCCCTGCTCGCCTCAGTTACCATAGAGGTCTAGTCAAATGTTCTCTCCAATTTGAATGATACATTACCTCGTACACAGAGGTTATAAACAGAAAGCAAGGTACCAATGACAATGTGTGCCAAAAAAGCACATTTGAGGTCGAAACAAATTCAATCAAATCCTTAAACTAAAGAGTCAAGTTAAATGTCTGATACTTTGACTTGTGAGCAGTTCAGTGAAATGCAGGCTTTCAATGTACAACATGGAGACTGGAAGTCTAATCCTCATTTTGGTTCACTCTTGCCGTCTCCCTCTACTGTGGCCAAATTTAAAGAGAGCCTCAATCTGCATACAGTTCACACTTTCTTTTTAAATGCCTCACTTTGTGAATCGCACAAATTAAACAAGTTTTATTTTTTTTTGTCCACTATCTAAAAGGTGCTACTGGGTTGCTTTTGGTTTTGGAGTGGAATAGTTCTCTGTATAATGAAATTGATTTATATTGGTGATCTAGTGTAAGTTTGGGGCCTGAAGTTGGGTTGCAATTTAAATGGTTGGGGAGCCCAATTCACATTAAGTATGGGATCAATTCCACATCCCCCCTTCCCTTAAAGGAATCCCATATTACTCCATTAAGAACCATAAAGCCATGTTGCTCATATTGCACAGTAATCCATTTAGGACTGATATTCAAAATGGTGGGCAAGTGGTGTTTGTCTTTGTCTCGTTATCTTCAAACCGTCAGTGGTTGAACTCGGTGTCGGCATCATGGCGCCAGTTCAGTTCAGTGTACGTGGGTGATGGTACTCTGTAGTTGTTTGCATTGAAGAGAGAAATGTTTTGAATTATTAACCTATTATTAAGATCCTTCTACTTGTTACCTGTCTTTTAAAGTGGGCTTTTCATGTGTATTTCTGACAACATTGAGCTTAAACAGCTGCATGTACATGATTAAAAGAAGCCTTGACCACTTCATGTGGGCTACTGTCTGCTATCTCAGCCAAACTGAATAGTCCCCCCAATAGATTCCCCTTCCACAATGGGTCCCAGACCTCCAGTCTTCTATTTTGACCAGTTTTAGAATGGATTTGGTTTCAGTGTTCTACTCTCACCACCTTTCATTGGACCTTAAGAATTCCAAATCAATCACACAGCCAATTATTTCCTCCAGTTGAAGATAACTGTTGTGACCCATTGTTACCATTGCTTGCTCATTGTAGCACATGTTCTGTTTGCACACTTCCCCAAAAAGAGTCGGACATGTTCAGAGACTTTATAGGCTATTGCTATGTACAGTTCTAAAGAGGAAATGGAGGGGATTTAAATTGATGTTGGGAAATGGATCCTAAGTAAAAGGGGATGGGTCAATGCACAATGAACATATCCCATGTCACCGTATGGTCTAAAATCCCTTTACCATCCCCATAATGAGATAATATGTTGTACCTTTCAAAAATATTTTATCTGTGGCGCGTGTGTGCGTGTGTGTGTGTGTGTGTGTGTGTGTGTGTGTGTATATATATATATATATATATGGTTTGTTATATATGATGCTCCTTTCAGAAAAATATAACATATAAACAGGAAAGACATTGCTGTTTTTTTCCTTTGTATTTTATACTTACAGAAAGCATTGAATAAAATGGATACTTGCACTTTAGATATATTAAGAAAAATTAAAATCTGCATATTATTTTTGATAGGGATCTCACATTCAAAGAGTATAAATTACTTTCCAGGCTTTGTGACTATTGCTGGACAGAGGTGTATCAAGTTCTTCTACTTATTGAAGTATATTTTGTCTGTGTTTCAGAAAGTTTACTAAAGTCAATTGCATGATAAAGTAGTGCTACACCGATATTGTTCTTTATTTTAGTTTGTAAAAATGTCTGAAAACTGTGATAACAATCCTCCTGTATCATGTCGATCTTCTCCTTTCCCCTCTTAAAGTATTTCTCTCTGAAATATGGACTTTCCTGACCACATGATGATGGTGCTTAATTTGGCTTTGACATCAGCTCATTCTACATATTGACATCCTCATAACTTGCATCCTGACCATACACGTCATTATTTTCTGTTTATGTACTTTCACTACCTTATTAAATTTCTGTTGATGGCAAAAAGGTGTGCTGTTTTGTACGCTGTAGTTTGTTTTAATGTTGGAAAGCCTTGTCGTCTGAAAATGACTAATTGCAATAAAAAGTCATTCCTCAAGTTCTCGTCTCTTAGCACCTGTCTGAATGGTAAGTTGACAACATTTTGTCTCAACGTTATAAAAGTAGAACCATAGAGTATACTGACAAACGGAATGGGGTTTGGTTAGGGTTCATTCAAATGTATTAGTAAAACGTTTTGCATTTCGATAAATTAGGGCTGTATTTTTTTAACGGTGTTAAAAAATCTATTTTTTATGTTCTGTTCGTTAATGCCAATGTTACGTCTTTGCCTCTGTTACGAGACACTCCTAGTTACAAGTTGTGTTAATCAACTGGAGAGGAATTCCAGGGTCAGAAATGTTCAGACCATTCAGGTATGTATCTTGGATAGATGAAACCACTCTGAAGACATTCATTGATCGATAAAACCAGATATTGCTTAATTCAACAAGAAATTTAGGATTTAGAGAGAGAGAGAGAGAGGGGGGGGGGGGGGGGGGGGGGGGGGTAGGAATAGATTTATATTTTTACTGTGCATAGGCTTTAGGCAGGGGATGCTGTTTTGAAGGCGAAGTGTGGTCACGTCAAATTTTCATTTGATACAGATTTGCTTTTCCCTCACTTTGTATTTTATGAATTGATAAAAAATATGAACAATTAAGGTTTATATATTTTTTCTAACTTAATAACGTTTGCACAGTACTGTATATAATATTAAAAAAAATTAAGTTATTGGTGCAGCAGCCTGGCACGGTTTACGGTAAAACAGCAATACCGCTCGGTTCGCCACATATGGTTAGTTTTTACATGTGAACCGCAAGTCAATTGGTTCCACAGAAAACCAAGTCGTCAATTTGGGAAGTTCGAAGGTTAAAGGGAAAAAGGAGGCGAAAAGTCAATGTGACTATAGTAAATGATTGAGGAAGCCAGTAAAAACATATACATATGGGGTACGCCAGTAGAAACACGATCGTGCACAAACGTCAAAATCACCCAGACAGTTCCCTTGTTGGTACAATGAAAATATAGTGTATAGTATAGTATAAAATATAATATAGTATATGTATATATATATATATATATATGTATATATATATATAGTATATAGAACAGCTGCAGGCTCTCCCCTGTCTTACAGGAAACTTTCAAATAACATTACAAAAATATTTACACCACTATGCAGTTGTAATGACTGAATTTCGGCACTTGGTTAAAAAGCTTGAGCTGTGTTATAGTGTCCATTCTCATATGCACTTCAATAACAAAATAATTCCAGAGCAGAACTGGCCAACACACTATGCAGCGCTCACCACAGATTGTTGGACCTCAAGGGCAACGGAAAATTACCTGACATTGACTGTCCAATATATATTTCAACCCAGAGATGAGAAGTGCAGTGTTACAAACATGTATGAGTGCCACACCGAGATGATCTACTGTAGCCTATGTGTTTTGGTTTGTTTAAAACAGTATGTCACACCTTATCTTTTGAAAGACAAAATGTTGATTTAGTCCCATATTGATATAAAAAACTAAATTCAAATAATACAAAATAAAGATAGAACGTTGGGAAGAACAATGTTATTCTTCCCCCAATATAGAAAATATACTGAACCGAACTGATACCGTGACACCAAAACTGTGATGCAAACCGAACCGTGGGCTTGTTGAACCGTTGCACCCCTAGTCTGTACAGTAATCAAGCCGGTCTACTTTGCTTTGGGATTCGAGGGATAACCGTTGTAGCAGTCACCCTCTCCCTGGATGACCTTGGCTAAATAAGGGAACGCTTTGGCAGAGCTAGTTCTGGCGGGCATCTCAGTCAATAGCATTTATCCTAGTCACAACATTCAACCAGTCGCATATGCTCATTAGTTTGATGCGGTCTTCTTAAGCCTCAGTTCTCCCACCACAATGGCACCTACAAGCGCTCCAATGTATGCCCTTTCAATGTATTACCGTGCAATTGCAATAAACAGTTAAACATACGCAAGTTGTCCTGACTGAAGTACCAATAATGGCCGCTTTAGACCAGGAGTCATGATCTCTTGGTCATTCTCCAGCTACCTACACATGTTGCCTAGGCGATGTGGGCTTGTACTGACTCTCCCTGCATGACCCAGACTATCCCAACTGTCCCTCACAAACAAAAAAAATACTATTTAAATTAACACATCAGATCCTCTCTGTAGAGCTCTATTTCATCTTTTCTGTTTTCATTTATTTTAAAAACAAAAGGTTTCTTAGTGTTAATGTCTACAGAGGAGTAGATACAAAAAAGACACATAGTCCCTGTCGGTTCCCACTGTATAAATAAGTAAGAAAGCATAAAGAAAATTCCAGACAGCCTTGTCATTTTGTTTACAGAATATCAGCTAAATGGAATACATTACACCTATAGTGCCTGAAACCAGACCCAGCAACAGCCTTCATTCTAAAAGTAAGTCAAAGTCACAGAGTTGGGACCCCCGGATCAGTAACGTCTTCGGTGTCACAAGGAGAGAAGGGTTTCAGAAAGAGGTCGAAGGGGATTTCAAACTCATCAAGGAAATTAATCATTACACCTATAATGATTTCACTAAGTTAAACAAATGATTTATTTTTCACACATTCAAAACTAGTTCAAAAAAGATAAATGCAGAAAAGGTGTTTATATAATTAACGTTTGGATGGTTTGATAATTCAATGTTTTTCTGCAGCCCAACTCACATTAGTTAATACATAGTATCTCTTTATGGCTCCTCGTAAGTTAATAAATACATTTCTAGATTATTCTGTCAACGTTGCAGCCCATGTTTAGACCTGACAAACACTTGTATAGAATCAGATGTATATAATATAATATATAATATATAATATTGAACAGCCTAAACTATGAGACTAGCATGTCTCTTAAAATTTCATCATTCTGAATTTGTCTTTTGTTTGAAAGTATTTATGAGAAAGTGTGCAACTTCATAATTTGTTCATTATTGTTTCAGTAAATATTTTCTATCCAATAATTAAAAAAAAATGTTTTTCCTTTATAATCGTTGTCATTTCACATTGCATACCACATCTAATCTGCTTTCAGAGTTAATTTGTTTTAACATTTTTGAATACTTACAAAGGGATGTACAAACAAAGATATCCTTAAGATTTCTGCAAAAAGTGTTTGATGTTTAGGCACAAAATCCCCTTTTAATTACTGATATTTGATGATGATACAACTTAAACAGAATGTTGGTAAAGTTAAATATGTTGTACACTAATATAGCAATTCTAGCCCAGTGAAAAGGAATGTCCACCATGATATACTCTAAGTACTCCTACTGTATCAGTGTTTAGACCCCGTGTAGCGGCATGATTTTGATCATTTACAGAAGATCAATGATCACTTATCAATAATATAGTTTATAATTAGTAATTGACTGCTTTGTGAAACATTTTTGGCTCTGAACACCTTACTGCCTTTTGTCAGAGGACCCCAACCCCTTGCACTGTCCATGGTGCTGAAAAGTTTATATTGGAGGAATTGGAATGACTATTCATCACCTGTTAAATGACTTACTGTAAATGCACTTAAAGCTAACAACACTTTTCTGGTATCACTGATAAGTAACAAAACTGTGGATAGGAGATGAAGACGTGATTATTTCAATATTTCGGCAACAATGTTCATCATTAGTCATTACAAATATTTGTACGTTGAATAATAATTACAAACACTAGTTAATTGTCTGTATAAAAGCTTATTTTATGAAGCACTGTCTAATATCCAGTAAATATGTAATTTACATTGTATGCAATCCAGTCATAAAACATATTAATTTCCTACCTAAACAAAAGCATTTTCAGATTCAATATTGACATCAAAGTGCCTTAGTTTTCGTTTGCTTAAATAGACAAGTATCACAGCCCACATTTTATTTGAGGCAGACATAAAGTAAAAATTATTCTCACAGTCCTATTTTACAACAGTATAGACCTACCCTAAAACATTGGGAAAACAATAGTTAGAACAAAAGCCAAAGTGTCTATAGTAACGCTATTAAGGGGAGTTCACCCAGTAACAAAGTTATGTTCAATTACAACATGGTTCTACAAAATGGCAGCTCTGGTTCCAGAAGTCCAGCATACCCCATAATAGGACCTCAGACCCTTTTCAGTCAGTCTCAATGGATATGAACAGTTATCGAGTATTGGCCAACCTATTGTCAAAATGTTTTTTAAAGCCCAGCTTCTTGTTTTTGGCCATGGGAACAACTGTCTGTACCGCGCTGGTGCTAAGGAGGGAGAGAGAAAGAAACAGGACGGGCGTCCATCTACAGATGTGTCAAGAGTGGGAGGGAAAGCAGACGGGGGCGCGTGTGTTCCAACGAACACCCACGGTCATTAGTACCATTCCAACTGGCCAATGCCCTTCACTCATTTCATTCCTGCGTGTCTTCTTCCTGAACAACAAGGTTATTGCGCTCCGCTTCATGGAAATTCACTTTCCTTCCTTCCCAGCAGAGAAACCGAGCCTTCTCGGAAAGCATGTTTCTTTTGTTGTTGCACGCTATGCTCTTTTACTTGGAAAGCGGGCTGGTCAGTCTTGTTTGCCATTAAGTTAGATGTAGGATTCAGTCGTGGGCGCATGCACCTTCACACTGGTGGGATGCTATCCTCCTCCGAGCTAGCGGCTCACTCCTCTCTGCTTCTCGTGCACTCTGAGCAGTCCGGCTGCCACTGGTTCGCTTTCACCGAGTCAATTTAACCACAGAGCAGATTGCTGGTCAGTGGGGCACCTAAATGGAACGGCCCCTCACGACGCATCCTCCTGACGTTGTGCTGTCCCATAGGCCTACACACTACTGCCTCTGCACCATTCACGCATTCCTTCCAGTACTTTCTGTCTGTAAACACACACACACACACACACACACACACACACACACACACATTGAGCCCACAAAAAAAGTAGTATGCCCACTTTCTTCGGAATTATTGTGTCCAACCAAATCTGTGTTGACTCTATTTCGAACAGGTAACGTGTGGCTGTTAGGTCAGGAAGATAGTTGAGGGCTAGATTGCAACAACATGACCAGGCGATTCACTCACATATTGTTTCAAGCTCAGTTTTCAGTGAAAGAACCACTACAATCTACAATAAATAAATTATTACATGTCAGTAAATAGGCTACACACAGCAACATAGTGGATTCTCAAAGCAGTTCGTAGTCTTAATAGAAATGGCTTAAGCGGTCCGTGCCCCCAAAGGTCCAGTAAGCGCTGTGAATGGTTCAGAAAAGGCCAAATGCTACAAAGATGCCACTTCATCCCAGGATCGCCCGACTTCTGAAAACAAAACACCGAGTCACTTCTCCATGTGATGTCACATCCTTTTCCTCTCTCTCCCATTCCCCCAGTCTTTGTCATCGGATTAAAACATGAAACAACCTTCCCCCCCGCCCCCTTCCCCCAACAACACCAGAATAAAGACAGTAGGAATAATTCTGCTATGGTCATGTTGGATTTACGGTGCAACGAAGGAGATCAGAGTTTTGGAGTATAGGTTGGGTCGAGTTTAAGAGTCAGTTCGGAGTGAAGCGGGACAGGTGAAGGAAGGTACAGCGTGGTAGGCAGGGTGTAGGTGTTCTTTGCTCGCGTCTCCCCGCTGGGTCTCTTAAGTTTTGGAGGTGAGGGTGCCAGAATGTTTGAGCTCAGGCCGAGCTGTTCCACAGGGCGTGGAGGGGTGACACCAATGTTGGGGGGGGGGGGGGGTCCCTCAGCTCTTCTGGCCTGGGGCGGTGCGCCCCGCTGCCCTGCCGTTGGAGCCGCCGTGGGCCTGGCTGATGGAGGGCGAGGAGCGGGTCTTGCGGAGGTAGCCCTCCCGGCCGCCCCGGCCGCCCTCGCAGACCAGGCCGCTCATCACGCTGGCCTCGATCTTCTCCAGGTCGTCCGTCTTGGCGAGCAGCTTGGCCTCCAGGAGGCTGATGTACGTCTCGTAGCGGCTCTTCTGCTCGGTGGGACAGAGGAGGCAAGGGATAGGAGAGGGAGAAAAGAGAGAGAAGGGTGGAGTGAAATGGGACGAAGTTAGAATTACAGCCTTTGAGTAAACTGGAAGCACTTCATCTCGTAATGCCGAAGAATTGCGTACTATTTACAAGCCATGCGGACAGCAACATTGCACGTAGCTGATCTGCTCCCTGTTGACCCTTCTAGCTGACAGAGCCTCCCCTCCACCCCTGTGTCCGTAGGGACTATGTGTGGCGACGTACCTCGTAGGTGAGGTAGTGCTCCTTGAGGCGGTACTCCTCCCACTCGCGGCTCTTGGGGCTGGGCGAGGGCGGGTCCTTCCGGTGCTCCTCCAGCTCCAGGCTCACCTGCTTCAGTTTGCCCTCGTGGGCCTTCAGCTGCTCCTCCTGCACCCGTCACACACGGCCGTCAGAGAGAGGCAGAGACAACGAGGGTGCAGGTGTGTTTGCGTTGCCTGTCTGTGTGTGTGTTTAAATGTGTGTTTGTCTATCTGTATGAGACAGAGTGAGAAAACAATGTGTGTGTGTGTGTGTGTGTGTGTGTGTGTGTGTGTGTGTGTGTGTGTATGGACGTGCTTGTGTTACCTGGTTGAGCCTGGTGGAGGAGGAAGGCAGTAGAGGTCGACAGAACTTCTTCATGGAGCCGATGGCGGCCGGGAAGGCGGGGGCAGAGAACAGAGCAGCCACCAGGTTGATCCTGAAGATCCATGACATCATCTCCTCCTCACTCCTACACAGAGGAGCAGAGGGACACAGAACAGGCTCTTTGAGCACATGTAGGGATGGTATCGAAAAATAACACCGTGAGATACATATTAAACAATTATACATAATAAACAATTGTACACTGAACATTAACCTAGAATGCTCAGTATTTGGTCTTGGTCCAATGTTGGATGTATGCTGGGAGGTCATTAGGGGCTTTTCTGATATACATCTGACCATTCTGTTATCAGGATAAATACTGACCACTATGATATTTGTTTTAGGGGACGGTTAATTGCACGCAACTGGTGCCTTATTGTTGATTAAGTCGGAAGGGACAAGACAAACTATTTGAGTGGTAATAAAGTTTTAGGTAATTGTCCCTCAGATGTTACCTCACTGCTTAGCCAAGTTGACCCCTCTTTTGAACACAAATACTGTGACTAAACAACTGTAAGTTAGGACTTGCGCTGGGTAGCTCCCCACACCTGTTTAAATAAACTATCACTTTCACTAAGGGAATTGTGTTTTTTGTGCAAAGGTTCACCTTATATAAAGGGGTCATTTCATTTCAGTAAATTTTATGAACATCCAATTAAAGGTAGTATTCTTCTAGGCGTCTTATTTGAAGGTAAAAAATAAATGTCTTGGAAAAGTCACTTGGTAACGGATTTCTGCAGAGAGGTGGTGTGAGGATCAAAGATCTTACGCCGCCTGCAGCAGGAACACCCGCCAGTCGGAGGTCTTCAGCTTTAGGACATTGGGCCTCTTGCTGTAGTCGGTGGCGCGCGTGGCTAACGCATGGTGGGTCCGGATGGCGTTCTTCAGGTCCACCTCTGATATGTCTGAGTCAGGCTTGTACTCATCCTAGCGGGAGACAAAGGAACACGGATGCAACTAGAAAATGTTTGATTTGGTCTATCGCTTGAGTCAAGGTGCTCAGACAATGCCATTGCCACGAGGATGCCATTAACTGTTCATCTAGGAAATATTTCTGATTTAAAGCACGCATTTTATGTGACCGCTCATGCCATTACATGTATATAAAAAGGCCTCACGCTCTGAAATGCCAGCCATTGTGTCTCTGATTTCTCTTTATACCCAGCCTGCCAACAGGGGGAGACAATGAAACACAGAAGGATCCAGAGAACTGTTGCTGCTGTGAGCGAGAGGGGCTTCTGTGTGTGCGCGGTTGGTCTCGTCTCTCCCTCTTTTTCTCTTTCAGACACACGCGCGCGCACGCGAGCACACACCACACACACACACACACACACACACACACAGAGAGAGAGAGACACGCACCCAGCTACCACTGCTGCATCCGCTTTTCACTGCGGTGGTAGAACTCTGTTGCTATAGTAACGGTGCGGAGGGGTAGCGCGTACCTTCTGGAGATAAAGGATCATCCCCTTCAGAACCGCATAGAACTTTTTCCAGCCTCGTCGGCCTCGCGGCGCTACACAGAGAGAAACACACCGGGCATATGTTTTATCTTTATCGTTTTACCTATCTACATATCATAACAATCACAAGAGGGTAAAGCTGTGTTTGGGACTGTGACGTCACCCCCATTCTTCCCCACGACGTGGTTGTGTGTACTCACTGCGCTTCCCGTCCATGTCCGCATGGCTTTTGCGGGTTAACACGCCATGTTTGTATGTGACGGCATTGAGCAGGATCGGTATGGCGATGAAGGGGTTATTGCCGTCCGTTACCCTGGCAACACGCTTGCTTCCGCCCTCACACTGCTCCTCCACAAGCTCCGACAGGCTCTTCCTCAGCTCCTCCTCCTCACTGAACACACACACACGTGAACATCATATCATATTACGCATACACAGGTGACTGCATTACTTTGTAGAGTGAGAGTGAAATAAATCCGAACTCACATTGCCCATTCCAGCTTCTCGTTCTTTATGGAGTTATACAACACCTGTAGAGAAAGATTAAGGTAGAGAAATGTGAGAACTATTTCAAAGGTGCTGGAATGTATGGTGCCAGCTGTCAGGCAGCCTAGTTCTGTAGGAAAACCACCATAACATACTGTGTATGCATACCCA
This sequence comes from Galaxias olidus, assembly GCA_026901105.3. Lineage (NCBI taxonomy): Eukaryota > Metazoa > Chordata > Actinopteri > Galaxiiformes > Galaxiidae > Galaxias > Galaxias olidus. Next base: position 73,381 of record JAPMUY010006004.1, on the reverse strand, counting down.
ATTATACCATTGTCTCGTCTTTTGTTGACTATTAACCAACGCAATAAACTACAGAAAGTAAGTATCCTGCACATGCCTTTAAAATTAAAGAATGACGGTAGGCTCTTCAATACCTAACAGATTTTTTATAAGTAATCTTTTATAACTTAATTTTTTCTTCCAGATGAGGTTGAGTTTGGAGCCTAGAGATAACATTATAGAGAGACTAGGTACAGCAAAGCCATAGTTCATCTCTTAACCTTGGGGACTGTACCTTTAATAGATCTTTAGGGTAGTCTTTGCCATCGTTGAGGCCATCCAGATTGCTAATGAACTGCTGGCACGACATCTTCTTCCCAATGTTCTGCAGACAGGACACAATGGTCACACACGGATAGAGAGACATGCGTAGTGTGTACACCATTCTTGACCGATTTAAAGCACCTAATTTGACCATGTAATTCACCTTTTCTGTTGTTTTTGTTAATTTATTCCTCAGAAATGGACAGTGAGACCGCTGAGCTTTGAAGTGCACAGTTTGCGGCCGGATGAATGGATGTTTCGAATTTTTTCACCACTGGGTTGCAGTGTTGTGCTACCATATCTCTTTGCACACAGCCCTCTCGCATTGCTCATTGCAAGGTTGCATTCAAATGGCCTAAAAACAGCAACTTTTTCCTTTTCCATGCAACGGTTCCTTTACCTCCTTTTAAATAAATTTTCTGGGCATTTTTTGGCATTCAGTGTAACTGGTCGGGTGGGGTGAGGGCGGGGGCATAGACATGTGGATGAGGGATGGAATGTATTGGCGCTGAAAGGATCACTTACCACCTGTAGAGGTCGAGAAAGAGCCCAGAGTTCCAGAAAGGATTAGAAAAGAGGCAAGTGAAGAAAAACCGAAGTGAAACAGAGACAAAGAGGGTTAGGAACAACAGACACCGGTGACATGCATCACAAACATGGGGCACCGGTCCTAAGAATCGAGAACAATCTTTGGGAGTACGATGCTAATCCTATCGCGTTGGTTCTGATTTCGGAGAACATCTTTCAAGCTTGAAAAAGAAAAGATAGTGGAAAGGGAGAAGCACGTTAGAAAGTAGGCCGAGGAAGAGAGTGGGAAGAGAAGAGGGGGAGGAGAGGAGAGGAGTGGAGCCGGAGGGAATGAGACAAATATTCTGTAAACGTGCTGTTCATCAGTATGGGGTAATGGGGGAATATTTGGACAGCTAGGTGACAGGGGGGAGTCCAAATATGGAGCACATCAACTGACAGGTGACAGGTGTGTGTGTGTGTGTGTGTGTGTGTGTGTGTGTGTGTGTGTGCGTGTGTGCGTGTGTTTGTGTACATAAAATACATCTGCCTATGAGTTCCAAGCATGTCCCAGAGGTTAACACAATGTTCATGTTCGAGGTCACACCACATCTTTCATATAGTACACTGGTTATCTCTTTCCTCTAAAGCCCAGTGGCGGGTCACACAGAGACAGGTAGTCAGTACATGGAGTCCTTACATGTCCATGTAGGTCTGTGTTGAGCAGCATGAGGGCGCAGGTTAGCGTGTGGGCTCCGTCTGGAAAAAACGGAAAGTGTTAAAAGGTGTCTTAGCTGTCTGTCAAACAATAGCAGAGACACACACACAATCAAGATGGCTACCCCCTTCATGGCCATTGTTATTGTCTCAGGGTTAAATGAATGGCTGATAGTACATTAGTAAAAATAAAATACTCAGCTGTTCATCAGTATAATTAGCAAGTACAACAGATACATATAAACGTTATTATCACAAGTAATAGCAACGTTAACATTATCTATGCTAGCCTCATCCTCTTCTTTCTCATTTCCAAACAAACAACATCGTCATAATAAACACCACCCCCATGCCTATCATCAGCCCCACCATCGTCTTCTTCATCAGCCTGGCCCTCCTCCTCATCACCCGCAGTGCCATCATCCTCCCTCTGACCTTCGGAGGTGAGGCTCCGGGGGTTGCAGTGGCAGAAGCGCTTGGAAAAGTGGACCAGCACCCGCTCTCTCTCCTGGGTCTCGCCCATCAGCGGAAAGGCCTTTAGAAAGTTCCTGTGCCGGAGAGAGGGCATCGCAAGATCAGTCGGAGGTCAAACAACCGGAGAAGAGTGTGCTCTCACGAAGGCGGCCTGTATATCTGCCGTACATCCCCCTCTCCGTGTGGTGGGACTGTTTCCCTTAATTCAATGGGTACGATGGGATACATGGGGACAGACAGTTCTGATGGTAGCGTATGCACTGCAGTGGTGTGCTCCATTCTGGCACACGGCATGGTGATTAGCATTAGGCTGATGCATCGTGAGCGCTGCGGAGTCATTCCCACACACACACGCACACACACACACACACACACACACACACACACACACACACACACACACACACACAAACACACACACACACACACAGAGAGAGCTGACGGTGCTGTACCTCAGGGCTCTGTCCAACGACAGGCCGGAGAAGTCAAAGAAGCTCAGGTACTCTGACGCCACCAACTGGCTGAACTCATTACTGCGAGAGAAAGGCGAGAAGACAAAGAGTTATAGTTCAGGATGCCACGTAATAGTCAAGCAGAACCTTCACATGATATATTAACCAGCCTCAAAGGAAACGGTTTTCAAAAATGCTATAATGTACTGGTTCCACTGCATATCTCAGTATAAAAATGCTTGTGTGTGCGACTCTTGGATGAATGCAGACGTTTGCTCATATACATGTACACGAGTGTCTGTGTGGGTGTGGGAGTGTTTGTGTCCTGCTCACTTCTTGCCCAAGTGCCGTGCCACATCACATCGTTTGAAGCCCTCCAGGTGGAACAGGCGCTTGGCCAGCCGCTTGGCGGCCTCGCAGTCTGCCCGGCAACCGTTGGCCAGCGTGTCCGTGCTGCCGCGCTCCAGCCGCTCCGTGCTGCCCAGGTCCGACTCCGAGTCCGACAGCACGTCCGTGAGGTCGGTGTCGCTGCGGAGGGCGCACAGACCCATTCAAATGACACATGCTCTACTTGGTTCCATGTACAAAACACTGTGAAAAAACCATCACTTAATATCTCAAAACTAAAAACGCTATCAGTCCCCAGGGGTTACCGGAGTTTGTGGCAGAGGACTTCACATAAGTATGAATAATTTTTTCTTGTACCATAAGGTGTTTCTTGCCATAATCCTATCATAAAAGACATAATTTTATGATGAATCCATATTTTTGGAACAAAAAATCTTATTTATAACTAGTTTATTTCCGTACTCTAAAAACTACCCTACATGTAAAATACATTTCTGGGGCATTTATATAGCTATATCGTGCTATCAGACAATCCTAAATAAACACTTCAAGTTCCACTAGCATCATGAAGAATTTTATTTGAAGTGACTACGATACATTGCTATGTGCATTCAGCAACACTGAACTTCTGTAGCTGTCAAACCCTGTGGAGTCTGACACATATCCCACTGAAAGGACACGTTCCCAAACATCCCCGGTCAACTTCCCTGTCTCATTTCAGGAGTCGGTCCTGTGCGACATTGTCAGCATTTAAATATGAATGATTCCATTTTGTTTTGCATAATCTGGTTATCCCAATTGCATTACTCTCCTGAATTCAATACACCTAGGCACGGTAATGGGCTTGTTGCCGTGGATACAGCGGAACCCTGTGTCCTGGGCTTGTAGGAGGAGCGATGTTGGGAGGTTGTTGCTGCTCAGGCCTCTCCATACCAGGCCCCTGACTCTTACATACTGTAGGGACCAGGCCCAGGACAAAACTAACTAGTAACCACACATACACACAACTGAATACAGAGACACAAACGTGTCATGTGTATTTCATCCTAGTGGCAAGCCTATCCCTAGAGTGAATGCATTAATCAAAGAGCGAGGGATCCTCCTAATGATTGATATAGAAAATAAACTCTCCCATTGAGCCAGAGGGGAATATTTTCTCAAGATAGTTAGCTGAACTTGCTGTTAGGCTACATCCGCTTACTCTTTCAACTCACTTAAAAATGCAGACAAAGAGGAAAAGCTAACAGCCAACCACTTAAAAGAGAAGAAAATCAAAATGAGCCGCATATTTTTCTTTCAACCTGAAACATACAAAGCACCCCTCCTCACTCTCTCTTACACGCACACACACACACACAGACGCACTCTGTCTCAGTCACACTATGATACAACCCTGAACACCAACTTGACAATGCTAGGCCCGTGTTTGCATTGAAATGGCTTTTGCCCCGTCAGACCACATCTCTTCACAGTGACACTGAGCTGCTCATAAATCATTCAAAGCTCATATCCGTCGTGGCCATCTATTAAGTGCTGATGGGGTCCCCTATGAAGTCATGCAGCATGCCAGATAAACCACGCACACTTGCAGACACACACAAAAACACATACATTCTACCACCAACTCATCCTGGGCACTCAACCACTTGACCCGGTTGTGGGGCAAGGGAAACAAGATAAAGATTGATGTACCGTTAGGGGGGGTGTATGATTTCTAAGAAAACTTGGGGGAAAATGGGATATTATTCATGACTCATGTCCCCAGGCCCTGCATTTTTGACCCAGCCTGCGCGTGTGTGTGTCTCTGTGAGTAGTCCAATGCATGAGACTGCATGTCAGTGACTCATTTGGTAATCTGCTTGGCGGTGCACCACCCTCACCTACACCCATAAGGTGTGTCAGTAAAAGATGTGCATATCATGTTTCAGTTTTATATTTCCTGAGGGGTTCATCATTTACCAAAAAAGGTTAAGCAATTCTGGTGTTTCGCTTGGTTGTATTTGAGGTTATAAATCTTTCTTTTTTTTTATGGGCGCTGTACAGCAGCATTCTAGGCTGTGTTTTGATATTTCACTATCTGCCCTGCCAAGGCTTGTAGGTAAAATCACGGCCTCACTCTTTAGACAACCATGTCAACACAACCCACCAGACATTCTAGGTCATACCCTAACTGGCCTGTATACATATTCCAGTAATAAAAAAGTCTTACAGGGCAGAATTACCAAGAGACAATCAAATTAGGAAACATAGCTACCATAAACTGAACGAAATAGTTATGCCAAAGTATACATATCAATACAAATACTAAAGTTTATATTGCCTCAATGAAATAGTTATGTCAAAGAATTTACAAATACGCCTACTAAAGTTAATATTGATAATCGTTGCATAACCGTTAAATTAACAATAACAAGGTGCGTTACGATGTACCGGATTTTACTTAAAAGATAATCATTCTGTCATTTTTTTAAACGGATAGACTACAGTATATTGTAATATATTTCGACACTATGCTATGAACTACATTGTATCCATAGCAACTAACGTATCGATTAGCCCCCCTACTGCATCCTCTTCAATTGACAAACTTTAAAAATCATAAAATGAGGAGTCACAAACTTACAGAATTTCGAGTAAAAAGTCAAAATGAACATCATATTCATCTTTCCACATTGTAGCTCCAACTCTCGAGATTTTAAATCAGCGAAGCGCGCGACAACTTAATCCAGCTGTTATGGTCGTTAAAATGTGCATTTATCATCTTTTGGTATTTACCCAAAGACTCGGTTGTCTGATTAGATTTCATAACTCACTGCTCAGAAATAAATTCTATTAACTAAACTACAGAATGTCCCATTTATTCCAAATAATCTCGGTGTTTTTCCTTGAAGGTTCATAGAGATCTCGAGAGTCAAACAGAGGATGTAAAGGGCGGAGCGGCCAACCACTCAAGAGTCTGGGAAGCCTGTTACACAAAAGGACTGTCTTGAACTGATAGTCTGCCAAAAATATAGTCTGCCAGAATATCGATGACGCTTATCTAAATGTGTAATCAGTATCTTAAATCTAAAAAAACAGTCTATCTAAACAAAATATATTCATTTAGATACTCTGAAAAAACGAAAGACAAAGGTTTAAGATAAGATCAAATAGACTACCGTGGAATTATATTTGATTTTACTATTGGTTGCCAACCAACACTGTCTGACTCATCTTTAGGAAAGGAAGGAAGCAAAATACAGTCATGATCCGATGGCTAAAGATACCTCTCAAAAACACATACTTACTGCATGCCACACACACACACACACACACACACACACACACACACACACACACACACACACACACACACACACACACACACACACACACACACACACACACACACACACACACACCCACATACACTTGCAGACCACCAGGACTGACACATCGCTACGTGATCTTCCTGTTTCCCCTCCTTCGTTATTTTTATCTGATGAAGTCTTGGAGAGGAGAAGAGGAACTACAGCAGGAACGGTTTATGAAGGGGAATCTAGAAAAGGTGAGCTCTTAAGTGCTGAGAGGCCTCTAATCTCTCCAGACCATAGGCAGGCTCTGTGGCTGTGTTGTAGAAAACATTTCACTTAAAGTCTCAACAGGCCTATTACAAACTGGTTCTTTAATCATCATGATCACGACTATATTTTGCTTCTACAATTTCCCTCGAGATTAATAAAGGATTTCCCATTCCATTTCCATTTTCCATTCCATTTCCATTTAAATCTAGCCAATTACAGACAGCCGTATTGTGATTATCCAATCCAGTGAGAATTAGCCCATGACGTTCTAGCAAGGGATGAAAGGGGATGATGAACAGCAAATACATACTAATCTCTGGTTTGGACTCCTAAAAAAGGGCTCATATGTATTGTGTGAAGGTTGTAAAGAACAATCTTGCTAGCAATGAATGTGGGGTCTAATCTATCTACAACATCAAAGCCTATCACCCTCTGTGTATACAAAGCCAAAGAACAGATGACATCGTACATGCCCGCATGCCTCAAGCAGCAGGCCCTCTGATTTGGACAGTAAGCGCAAATGTAGCTTCCTAACCGATACAAGTGTCTCTTCCCAGTGACTGGCCAGGCCTGTGCAGACTAACAACACGGGGGCAGGAAAAACTGTCTGACACAGGTCTCTCAGAGGGGAGATAAGAGATAGGAGAGAGGAGGACTGTGTCGTTCCAATGCTCTGCTGCAATACACTTAGCAGAAGGATGTGCCACAGTCTCAGAAAACTCCATAAGGCCCAGGTTATAAATAGATGATGGGGTGAGAGGAATAAATCCGCCTGCGGAATCATTTGATGTGATTTAAGTGTCTCTGTGTGTGTGTGTGTGTGTGTGTGTGTGTGTGTGTGTGTGTGTGTCCACATCGCTGCCTCTTTGCATTGTGCGTCTGTGTGTTCATTGTGTTGCTTTGTCTTGTGTGTATGAGCTTGGTGTGCGTACCCATATAACTGTGTTCATTGATTTGTGTGTCTGTGTCTATGTGTGTGTGCGTGAATGTGTATATGCGCGTGTAGGTGTGTGTGTGCAAATGTGCGGGGGTCGATATCACAAGCTGCCAGAGTGCCCGAGGATTATCTACAGGGAATTTGAGCTTTGGTATGGATCCCTACTGAGGGGCTTTATTCCCGGGAGCGGCACTCACTCAAGGACAGGGCCCGCCTGAATGCTGACGTGAGAGTGCGCTTGTGTGTGTGTGTGTGTGTGTGTGTGTGTCTCTCTGTGTGAGTGTGAACACTGTATTTCCATGTCCGCACATTTCAATCGAAAACAGAAAAAGATAAGGAAAAGGAAGATTTTGTTTTTTGAGCATGTTTTTTTGTTTATGCATGCATGGACATGTTGGTGATTGATTTACAACTTTGATTTGTGAAACGCCACTGTGCTCGTTTTTATGTGTGCATGAAAGAGAGAGCGAAGGAGAGAGAGAGAAAGAGAGAGAGCCAAAGAGAGAGGGTGTGGGTGTCTCGACGCAACGAGGCATATATGAGAGACATTAATCTTCAAGCGGGCGCTTCTTGTCTCATATGATGTGCTGTGCCATCCATGTGGGGCTTTCATGTACCTCTGCTTGGGCTCAGAACTCTGGATCCTGCTGCCTGGCTGCCTAGCTGCCTGCCACAGGAGATGAGCATGCACACACAGCATGGTCCTCCGCATGGATAAACACACATACTTCTGTGTGGGTATATAGGTGTTTTATTTGGGGTGGGTGTATGTGAACACAGTGTTATGCATCCACCCAAAGTGATGGGCATGGACACGCCAGGTAAAGCCATTCAGCCACAGAGGTACAACTAATAGATTATTGTGTAAATTGGAATGGTCTACGAGAGAGAGAGAGAGAGAGAGAGAGAGAGAGAGAGAGAGAGAGAGAGAGAGAGAGAGAGAGAGAGAGAGAGAGAGAGAGAGAGAGAGAGAGAGAGAGAGAGAGAGAGAGAGAGAGAGAGAGAGAGAGAGAAAAAAAGAGAGAGAGAGAGAGAGAGAGAGAGAGAGCGAGAGAGAGAGAGAGAGAGAGAGAGAGAGAGAGAGAGAGAGAGACGGAGGAA
>JAPMUY010006004.1:47500-62500 GCA_026901105.3 Galaxias olidus | reverse complement strand
TGCTGGATGGCAGGACACGCTCTCATTATTATATAGGGTTCTCTTAAGATATTGACCCTCCAACGGCGCTGAAGAAACATTCTCATTTAAAGACAGAACTCTAAATTCTGAAAGGAATTATACCCTTTGGAAGACTTTCCCCTGTTGTCAGTTGAAGGAGCACTGTTTAGACGTTAAGCATACAACTCTGAACAAGCTGGTCTTGTCTGAACATTCAGCTTCCCCCTTCACTCACCTGACAGAGTTAGGTATGGTTCCATGGCTCTCCGCAGCCAACTGGGGGTCCGGGTGGTACCCGTTAGGGATGGCCCACCGTCCAGGCTGGCTCAGCACAAACTCCGACCTGCTGCCGGGGATGGTGGTCCTCAGTGGGCTTCCAACCCCACCAGCTCCAGCCACAGGCCCCGCCGCCGCAGCTGTCTCCCCAGGCTCTTCCTCGCCTCGCTGAGCATCCGGTCTGGCCTCGGCCCCTTCCTGGACGGTGGCCAGCTCCAGCTCTAGGGGCTCGTGCGCCTGGAAGATGGCCCTCTGCTGGATTAGCGGCGTGAGGGGCGCCTCAAAGCTGACGCAGCTGTCCGTCTCATCGGTGAGCGACAGAACGTCCAGCGAATCCAGGCTGCTGTAGCAGGTCCCGCCCCGCAGCAGTGCCGACTCCACGATGCGCTCAAACGTGGAACTGAAGCCGTCCTTGTTGCCCACCCTCCCCCGCTCCCGCGCCTCCTCCCCTTCCTCCTCCTCCTCCTCCTCGTCATCGTCCTCTCCGTCGGCGCTTCCCGCCTGCTCCACGATGCGTTCGAACGCGGAGCTGAAACTGTCTCTGGCGTCCGCTCCAGCGTCTCCATTGTTCTTCTCTCCCGCAGCCTCCTCCTCATCCTCTTCCTCCTCCTCCACCTCTGTGTCAGCCAGCTCGACGGAGCACTCAAAGGTGGAACTGAACGTGTCCAGGTTAGCCTGGGTGACCTCGACACCTCCCTCCTCCTCCTCCTCTTCCTCCTCCGCCTCTTCCTTCCCGCGGCCTTCGATCCCGTTCTCTGCTCCGACTCCGTTCTCCGTCCTGCATGAATAGACAGCACTTTGATAAAACAGACAATTTGTCAACTCCCCACAACGCTAATGGCTCTGGGAACAACTTTATATATACTTACTGAAATTTATCGTGCTGAAAATTACAATTTCTTTTTAGTCCTACTATGATTCATTTGACTATTGTTTAACACTCTGTCAATTGATCTTAACAAAGAAGAACTCCATTTCCTCTTCCACCAGGCCTGTCTGTACCAACCTGGCTGCCTCCACAGCTTGGGGTGGGTCTGGAGGTGGGGGTGGGTCCTCTTTCTCCTCCTCTTCCATTTTCTCCTCATTTTCCTCCTCCTCCCCTACCTTTGCCTCCCTCTCATCTTCGTCTTTGCAAACTGGTTCCTCCTCCACTGGCTCTGGAACATGTTCCTCGTCCTCCTGCTTTTCTTCCTTCTCTCCTCCTTTTTCCTCCTCCTCTCCCTCTGTCATCTTAAGTCCTTCTTCACCTATCGTTTCATCCCCTGCTCCATCTTCTTTTTTCGTGTCTGCCTCTGCCTCTGCCTCTGCCTCTGCCTCTGCCTCTGCCTCTCCTTCTTCCTCTCCACCACCCTGCACCTCCTTCTCTCCTGCCTCCTCCACCTCCTGCTTCCCCTCGTCTCCTTCCCCACTTTCCCCCTCCTGCAAGTCCTCTGATCCCTCTATCCCCATGTCTCCCCCCTCCCGCTCCTGCTCAGGTTCTGTGTGTGTCTTTGTAGGTGGGGGGCTGGCAGCAGGCTCCAAGGGGGTCTCTGGAGGGGTGGGGGTCTGGGGCAGGGCCTGCCCCTCCTGGGTCATGCTGGCCGTCTGTAGGGGGAGGTCTTCTGGGGCTGGTAGGCTGGACGGCTGCCCTGGATCCAGGACTGCAGGGCTGAACCTCTGGAGAAAAGAGGGGAAACGAGTTAGAAGGAGTGCTGGGGAGAAGAGAGAGAAACCAACACAGAGAAAGAGAGGGGAAAAACTGCCGATGACAAAGTAAACCAAAGAGAGGAGAGCGGCGGGATGTGGAAGTCACTAATGAGGGCATGGCGGAAGAAAAGATAACGGGAAAAGACAGAGGAGGGGGGTTGCTCGTCTACTGCTGATACAGTAATTTGATTATTCCTAGCCTTAATTGTAAGCAGCAGAGGTCACCTTGGACAAAGGAACTCCAGTGGCTTGTGCGTGTGTGTGCAAGTGTGTGTGTGTGTGTTTGTGTGTGTGCTAGTGTGTGTGTGTGTGTGTGTGTGTGTGTGTGTGTGTGTGTGTGTGTGTGTGTGTGTGTGTGTGTGTGTGTGTGTGTGTGTGTGTGTGTGTGAGAGAGAGAGAAGAGATAGTCAAGAACACAATGTCCTATAAAATAGACAGATGAGTCCCGAAAACAGCTGGAGCAAGGGCACAAAAAGATAGATAGAAAGAGAGGAAGGATTGGTGGGCCTAACCCCAATGGATTTCTGTCAAATGGATGGTGATCCTCCCTCCATCCCTCCCTCCCTTCCCTCCTATCATCTCTCATCACTCATTCCTCGCTCCACTTCCTTAGTTTTCACAGTTGAATAGCTATCTGGAACCACTCTCATTAAGTGCCCTGTTCATGGCTACCGATGCAGAAGGTCCACCGGGGATTTGAACCTGCAACTTCACAGCCACCAGCCGGTGATATGACTGGACGTGACTGTTTTCAGTGGGAAGGTGTTTAATAGTAGGTTGATTAAGGTTCAAGATATTTTAGAATACTGACATCCTAATAACAAAAAACAATATTGTGTTTCGCATAACGTGGTTTTGGTTAATCTCCACACAAGCCAGGTTAACATGCTCTGTCACACAACACAGCCAGCTCAGAGCACCCTGCTACTGTTGCTACTGTGCTTCAGCCAGTCGGTCAGCCTGTCATTATATACAAAATACATACACAAACCCAGACAAACACACACACACACACACACACACACACACACACACACACACACACACACACACACACACACACACACACACACACACACACACACACACACACACGCGCGCACACACGCGCGCGCACACACGCGCACACACACGCACACACACAAACACACACATAGAGAGAGAAGGCCTGTTTCCTGCTGATTCATCACTATTAAAGAGCCTCTCATACGATCCGGTCTCTCCACGGCAAGCATATCTGCCGTCCTCAGTGTAAGCAAGTAGTATGTCTCCCCGACAGCTATGGTCTGCCAGGATTCATAGCTCTCTTTCGGAGCACCTGTCTACTGTCCACATGGCTGTGTAGCATCCTGCTCATAGCCAGCATAACACCGAGGGGGTTCATCCAATACCTTCTTCCTTCTGGACCAGGTCACCAGCGCATGTTTGAGGTCTAACAGGTATAAACGTGTTCGGTTGTGTACCTGGTTCAGACTAGTCTGTGTTGTTCAGATGCAGCTATGACCATGGTCTACTCAGGCCTCTGCCTGTTACAGTCAGGCACATGGACACATGCCACTTTTATGTACCCCATTTGTCAGTGCAGAGCCACAAGAATGTCACACACCAAGGCCGCACATTGCCGCTTACATAACCCACAACGGGGAAATTCTCCTTCTCTCTCTATTCACCTCATCACCCTCTCTTTCGCCCCATTCCGCTCCCAAACTATTATCTCCTCCCTCCCAGAGTCTCCTGTCTTCTCACCTCTCCCATACCGTCTTTTCTGTCTACTTCCCTCATCTTCTTCCCATGTCTTTCTCTCCATTTTTAGTTGCGTGTTGTGCTGTGCGGTGGAGGAGAAAGGATAAAAGCTAGCGAACATTTATGTAGAGCAGCACTAAGCGTCCCACCGCTTGGGGAAAGCTGACAGATGCGCTCACGTACTCCCTCTCACATTGTGTGTGTTTTTGTGTGTGTTCACACCTGTGTTCTAATTTACCTGTGTGTGTGTGTGTGTGTGTGTGTGTGTGTGTGTGTGTGTGTGTGTGTGTGTGTGTGTGTGTGTGTGTGTGTGTGTGTGTGTGTGTGCTTGTGTGGGTGTATGTGTGTGTATGAGTTTTTGTTGGAATAAATTAAGTTGCTTTCATGTGTGTGTTTGACTGTGTGGGTGTCTTTATCAATAGTGAGTTTCTGCATTCCTCTTTTGTCAGCAGAACAGTGAGCGCCTAAGCTTTATCAATTTCCCTTAATCACAATCGGCCCATCTGTCAATCAGGTGAACCACACACACAAAGATGCACGCACACACAAACACAGGCACACACTCACACACCTAAAACCACTTCGCCCGCCAATCAAGTGTTAAAGACACGCGATAAGAACTGACGTCCCTGTCTTAGACCTTTCTCTCTCAATGTCTTTTTGTCCACCTTTCTCTCGAATTGTCTTTGTCCTTATCCTTTTCTTTCTCTTCTCTTTTTCTTTCTCTCAGACACACACACACACACACACACACACACACACACACACACACACACACACACACGCTCTCGGACTATTCATTGATTTCATGGAGGCGGGCTTCCATTCCTCTGGGAGTCCACTGTGATAGGCATGATTGGTCTGTGTATGCAGCAGTGAGGGCCTGACAGGAGACTACCACAGGCAGGTCTTCCACACACACTTTGGGTCTAAGGGTGTGCATGGTACCGCAGCATCAGGACAAGAGGCAGTTTGGTATGCTATTTCAAAAATCTAATTTTTTTAAATGTTCATTTTGAACCCTTTAACACCAGATACGATGTTGAAAAAACCCTCAATCTTGCCTCATAGCATCAGAATGGTAGGGTACATTACATTTCAATGGTGGGTTGCCAAAATGTTAGGCTGCCCACTCTGTCAGTTCTCTTTAGATAACTGTTTTTCTTTTTTCCCCCTCCCTGTCTCTCCTCCTCTGTCTCCCAGACAGGACCTCACCAGCTAGTCATTACGCAGGCTAAACACTGCACTGCAGCCAACAGAACAAGTATGTAAAAATACACAATGCATATGCCAAACACTCACACACAATTCACACATCCACACACACAAACGCAAAAACACAGGGACACTCAGAATATGTCTGCTCTTTAGGCAGGGGGCCTGAGGAATAGTGTTTAACCTGTGCACTGAAGCAGGCCCATTCGGCCAGACTGATGTGACGACTATCATTACGGCATGATGCAGAGTCTGCAGTGCTGCAGAAATCCTGTTTACTCTGGGGCCTATCACATGCATTCACACTTATCTCCAGCACCGGTAGGTGATAGAATGGAGAGAGGGAGAGAGAGAGAGAGAGAGAGAGGGAGAGAGAGAGAGAGAGAGAGAGAGCGAGAGAGAGAGAGAGAGAGGGGTGAGAGTGAGATGTCACAGGTCTTTAAAGGAGACAACTACATGACCCACAACTAGCCCTGCTCGCTCAGTGATCTGTGCAAATCAGCCTCGTCCCAAATCAACCCCATATATGTCACTTGTATTGTGTCAAGGTCAGCTGTCGAGTGGCATTTAGTCATCATAGACACTCGAGCAGTGACGTCTCTTTGGACATTATTGTTGCAGGGAGCTGTTCATCTTCTTAGAAACCACCTGTGCTGTTTTAATACGTTTTTTGTTTAGAGTGAGGGAGTGGGAGGGAGGGAGATTGGTGTCTTCATGTGTCTGGCGCTGGTGCAAAGGTGTCTGTATGTCTGATGCCGTGATTTTGGGGTGAATGTGTTATACAAAGAAACACTGATTAATAGGCCATTTAGATCACATGCCCTTACTAATAGCCTTGCCATCAGAAGACTTAACGTAGCAAATTCTCATGGACTGGAAGTGCTAAATGAGTAAATGATGTACTCTAATAGTGCCGTTTATTGTTCAATACCATATACTGTACAATTCAATACTATGTTATACTATACTATATAGTACAGTATAGTATAGTACATTATAGTATTGTATAGTATAGTATAGTAACAGTATAATGACTGATACATGTACAATATGTCTGATATAGTATAGAATAGTAGTATAGTATAGTCTGCAGTAGGGGCCTATAGTATGGTATAGTATAGTATAGTATAGTATAGTATAGTATAGTATAGTATAGTATGGTATGTCTATAGTATAGTATAGTATAGTATAGTATAGTATAGTGTAGTGTAGTGTAGTATATTATAGTAGGCCTATAGTATAGTAGGCCAATAGTATAGTATAGTGTTGTATTGTATAGAATGGCATAATATAGTATAGTCTATTTTATAGCCTAATAAAGTGTACTGCACTGTACTCCACTGTACGGCAGGCTACTACTACTTGAACCCGCATCATTTAGCTGCCCAACCAACTTCATTGAAACACAGGAGTGTCCTTTGTTCGACACTAAGAACTGTTAAAACTAAAATAATAACATAACATAACAATTTAATTTAATTCATTCTCATGTCTCACATTTACACACACAGTCCACAGATCGCAGCGTAGCAGTGAGACATCAGCCATATTATCCCAGCCTCCCCGAGCCAGTAACCATGACAACAGGATGGTTGGAAGCTACGGCTCGCGTTCAATTGAGGCCGGTGCTTTTCTTTTGCTCCAAAATAGACCTTGGTCGGATTTCAAGATCGACTTGTCCTCCTAAAAGCTGAAAAGCTTTTTTTTTCTCTCCCACTGCTTAGCTGAGTGGTGCGATAAAAACCCCATGGCTCACACACTGCAAAGCTATATCAACTTAGAAGAATAACATGTTCAAAACCCTGTATGCTCACCGGCAGGCTTAATAATATAAGAAGCAAACATGCTTCCTCCAGACTATGAATGTGCGTCCTGGTCACCAAGGACGGATAGCGAGGAGGGAATAGTGCAATGTTGCAGACGTTGAAAGCTGCAGTTTAAAATGCTTTGATAGATATATGCACAGAGTTATTAAATCATGAGTTTTGTACTACAAATAATAACATTTTTATAACTGAGCCAAACGACAAGGGCTGTCAATATCAAAGCTACAGCATTACAATGATATGCTATTTAATTCCAAGCAAATAGCCCCAAACACACACTTACCAGCAAACTACACTTCTGAAAAATACTGTAATCTCTTGTCCCATCCACGCGAGGAAAATGTACTGGAAAATGTAAATCGACGGAGCTTCTCTTCACTTATTGCGTCCTTCTCGGTCCCCCCCTCTGGTCGGTCTGCTTGAGACACCGCTATTCCCCACTGCACTGTGAAGCGCTGGTGGAAGTCTTGTCTGCACGCAGGCTGGCTAGGGCATACGGGAGGTCCAGCATGCGGGGAACGGCCGACCGGTTGCTGCTTGTATGGATCGAGGCTTCTTAAGTGCCACTCGTGCATTTGCGTCAGTGTAGTGTGTGCGAGCTAAGCGGCCAGTCTACTGTATTTCTCTCAGCATGAGAGCAGCATCTCTGCTGTGTCTCTGACGGTGGGACTGTCTCGCTGGCCTGTTGATATATGTCTGAGAGGAGTCTAGACTAAAACAATGGCTGATACAGGTACAGTATGTCTAGCATGTGAAAGCATTCATTAGGCTACAATATGCAAGTATGTTGCTAAAGTTGCTGAAGATTTGTTATATATGTAATTCCTGAAACACAGATAGAAAATTCAGGTTGTAATGTCATTGCATTGCATTTCTCAAGTCAAAGCACTTTATTGTAAATAAAACATATGAACTTTGCACCTTCTGCAAACTGTAACTGTAACTTTAGCACAAGAGTCTACATCATTAGCTCCACATTCATATTACAAATGCTATTGGAAGTTTTATATGAGATAGTACAGTTTTGACAGATACACAAAGAATGTACGCCATGGCATCGAAACATTTGCCAGTCAAGATGGCAGTGAGGCTGTCAGTTTGCACTATTGCAGGCGTTGAAAGCTGAGACCCTTAATATCTCTACATTCTTTTATTTGGTTGGATTGGTGCATCCTACGGGACTGAAATGTCCTCCCTCCTGGTGAAACACACTATGTGAAAGCCAGAGTATGCAGAGTCATGCCGGGGAAGCAACTGCCAAGGCAAAGCCTAAAAGTTTGACCACATATTAAATTTTTTCACTGGGATTTGAAAAGTTTATACTTGTGGCGTTACCGTCAAATGCTATACTTTCACAGAGCAATTTGTCTGCATTGAAAACAGGAACATGGACTATGTCACGCATGCTTCATAAAACCAAAATCTGTAAAGGAATTGAACGTGCAGTCAGTGCATGTCAGAATCTCAACAGATTATCCTGAAAGCAAATTCAATCTGTGTCATGTTGGAGTGGATGACATTGAAATCCTGGATTATTGAAGGCTATATGAGAGATTGTATGACTGACATTCAAGGCAGCATGTTGTCATTGTGCCCTTGCCATGACAAGAAAGGACATATCATCCCACCATGCAGCTTTTGCCATCCCCTTTTCTCTCTGTTTTCGCTCTTTCTCTCTGTATCTGTGTCTTCATCTCCCACTCTCTCCATTTCTATCTCTCTCTCCCTCTCTCTGTCAGCATTCTGGTATTCTCTCTCTCTGTCTCTCTCTCACTCTCTTTCTCTCTCTTTTTCTCTTCACCTGAAGAAATAATATTATGATATCACAATAACATACCGTTGTAATGCTGATGATACACAGTTATTACATTACATTACTATCATTTAGCAGACGCTTTGATCCAAAGCGACTTTCAATAAGATTACATCCAAATGACTTAAAAAATGCCTTGAGGACATCAGTGGATCGATTTCTAAAAACGTTATACAATTTACAGTAATGTGACCAAATCGGAAATCATAATTGTTGCCCCACCAAATATCATGGATGTTATTCCTAACAGTATCGGATTCCTTGCACTGAATTTAAATCTGGAGCTAGAAATCTAGGAGTAATCTTTGAATGCAATTTGACTTTTAAGCGCCAGGTAAAAAGAAAGTCCAGTCTTGTTTATACCGGCATAGAAAAATCTTAAAAGTAAGACTGTTTTTGTCTACTAAAGATCTGGAATTCATGCCTGATGCAGCTTTAATATGTTTTTTTTTAAACTGCTTTTGTCTGTACAAATGCTATCTATCAACTTGTTTGTTGTTAAACACTTTGCAACTCAGTTTTGAAAAGCGCTCTACAAATAAAGGTTTACTATTATTATTATTATGCCGAAAACCCAAAACAAAGACCATTAATGTAATATTGGCTGCACCTTTTCACCTCTTCCCAATTGTCTGTCCTCTCTTTGAAACTTCCTAAACTGCCGCAAAGACCTGAGAGAAAATGCAGCCGACTGCCACATTGCTGCCAACCTTTCCTTCGGAGGTCTGCGTCAAACATCTCAGCCAAAAAAAAACCTGGCGATCGATAGGACATGATAGAGAAGGGGAGATTAAACAGTTCTTCAAGGGGATAGATGGAGAGAGGAGAAGAGAATGGGAGAGCGGGAATGAAAGAGAAAAGGCATTTGAGGAAAAGTAGTGGCAGATGCTTAAATGAGAAAGGTGTATGTTGAGAAAAGGAGGGAGGGCGTGGGTAAGGATGAGAGGAGGGGGAGGGAGAAGGAGAAGGAGGAGGAGAGATTTTGAATATGACAAAGAGAGGTCAGAGAGTTCAGCAATAACCTTAACAAGACTGCAGTGTGCAGCAGTGGACTGAGAGAGGGGTAGGGGAGAGAAAGAGGGAGAGAAAGAACGAAAGAAAGAAAGAAAGAAAGAAAGAAAGAAAGAAAGAAAGAAAGAAAGAAAGAAAAAGAAAGAAAGAAAGAAAGAAAGAAAGAAAGAAAGAAAGAAAGAAAGAAAGAAAGAAAGGATAAGGTACGGGGGAAGCCCATATCAGGCGCACTGTCAATCCTGATTACTAATTCATTAATCGACCAGCTGCCCCTCCCCCTCTAAAATAACCCCCCCCCCTCCCCTCCCCAAGGTGTGTCCTCGAATGACAGCTGCGGGATGCTGATGGCCACAGCGTGTAGGGAGCACTGGAATTCCCTGATGTGACAATGGATGGAGGAAGAAGGGAGGGAGGAAGGCAGGAGGAGAGAGGAGAGACGGGCTGGATAAAATATTTTGTTTTGGCTGGCGGGGGGTGGCTCCTGTGTGTGTTGGAGGGTGTTAACATGTTGGGTGCCCAATGCACCTCGCGAAACACATCATGTCTCAAGTCTCCTATGCATGTGTGTTTGCACAGACAGAGTGTGTGTGTGTGTGTGTGTGTGTATCAGGACGTATGGGTGTGCGGGGCTAGGTAGTGGGGGGTTGGATGGATATGCGTATGAGCAGTGTATGATCTGTAGTGTGTAGGCTGTAGGGCCTGCTGTGCGATTATAACCTGCCGGAATGAATGGAGGGGGAGGGGCCTGCGTCCCAGACATCCATTGTTTGACGCCTCCGTCTTTAGCTCCGAAGCAGACAAGCAACACAGACAGTACAGACGAGGGGAACGTGCACACACACACACACACACACACACACAAAGACGGACGGCAAAACAGGCAGACACACATTGCCATGCATGTACATTACTTAGTGTCTTTCGCAAGAACACATTCTATCAATCTCACACAAACTCCCAGGCACATACACATACACAAAGAGAGAGGGAGAGAGAGAGAGAGAGAGAGAGAGAGAGAGAGAGAGAGAGAGAGAGAGAGAGAGAGAGAGAGAGAGAGGGAGAGAATACCAGAATGCTGACTGAGCCGTTATCGAGGACAGGAATCCTCCAAATGTGCATCGATCCAGTGTGTTTAGCTCTGTGTCGGACCGTTTCACAGACTCCGCTACGGCAGAATAAACATTAGGGGCTTACGGAGACATCTGGGCTACACATACACTCACGCACACACGCACACACACACACACACACACACACACACACACACACACACACACACACACACACACACACACACACACACACACACACACACACACACACACACACACACACACACACACACACACACAGTCTATGTCTGTGGTCTTTGATTTTGATCAGCGAGCTTCACAGCAGCTTTGATTGGAGATGTGTTTGCTTCTGTATGTGTGTGCTCGTGTATGTGTATATTTGCGCTTTTGCACACACACCAGATTTTTCATTCAAGATCTCGAGTGCACGGGGGCACACGCAGTGTGCAGATCCACTGCTGAGACAAAGAGGAGAGGCGTGCTAAGTCTATCAATTAAGGCAGCTCTTCTAGCGGCAGGCAGCCATGTTGGATTGTGCTGACCCAGAGAACGGAGAGCTGGGTGTGTCTTGGACCTCACTGGTTCCTTCCTGTAATTACCTCATCAAGAGACATTAGGCTGAGCGAAGAGGGTGTGACAGCGGGTTGGTGTGTGTGTGTGTGTGTGTGTGTGTGTGTGTGTGTGTGTGTGTGTGTGTGTGTGTGTGTGTGTGAGTGTGTGAGTGAGCGTGTGCGTAGGAGCGTGCATGCGCGCGTGTGAGTATGGGTGTGTGTGTGTTTGAGCATGTCTCATCTGGGTCATTATATTCATAAGGATGATTAGGGGTTTACAATGACACACTCCCCTCAGATAGAAGCAGAGAGAAGTGAGAGAGCGAGAGAGTGAGAGGGTGTGTCTGAGAGTAAGAGAGGGATGGAAAGGGATAGAGAGTGGAGGCAGGAGAGAAAGAGGGCTGCCTAATTTGATCTTTAATTGCTTCCACCTGTGCCAAAAATGGCGCTGTCTAAATGCCAGAGGCCCTAGATGAATTCCGCTAAAAGATGGAGAGGATAAGCAGAAGAGGAAAGGAGGGCAGCCAAGGACAGGCGCTGCATTTGAATAGTGTTTCAATTCATGCTTCTTTCTGAGAAAACATTGAAAAGGGAAAGTCCCAGACTCCTCCTGTACTAAGCCGTGGCAAAGGAGACGAGGGAAGACCAATCAGATAACCCCCCCGGAACACCAACGAAAGAGAGCTTAGGAACCCATGCAGACAATAACGATGAGTGGAATAGACAAGATGACGAGGGGAAAAAAGTGAGATGGAGATAGAGAGGACAGATAGAGAGAAAAGGGCTTTGTGTACGTGTGGGTGAACCTGTGTGTGTCTTGTACGTGTGTGAAGGAGGCAGACAGACTGGGGAAACATTGATGACCTCGCCAGCTGGTGGCAGAATGTGATGTGTGCGTGAATGTGCATGTGTGTGTGTTTGGGTGTGTGTGTGTGTGTGTCTGTGTGCGGAGCAGGGTATCAGACTGACACCCCACCGGAGTGCTCAAGCTGTACGGTTGGCACGAAGATTTCACTGCGGGGGAGGGTGGGGGGGGGGGATTGGTACTGCGTGTGTATGTGTGCGTGTGTGTTTCTGCCTGTGTATGTGCCAACCTTTGGTAAAGAGGCTGCTGGATAAACCCGGTCAAAAAGCAACCTTGTCTCCATGGAAACAGCCTCTGATTTGGCCTTTTCAAAAAGGTCCACATGACCCGTGTCCTTCTCTGTCATGGTAATGTCATCTAAACAGCCTCCCCGGGAAATTAATGGGCCCAGTGCTACAGTTAGCTTAGTATTCCCAGGAATGACCGTAATGGAAAACGTATTCTCAATTTTTTGTTGGTATGTATGTATCTATGTATGTATGCATGCATGTATGTCTGTATGTATGTATGTATGTATGTATGTATGTATGTATGTATGTAAGTAAGTTTGAATACAGTATGTGTATGTATTTATGTGTGCGTGCTGTGCTTGACAGCTCAGCTCAGTATGGAGATGGATGCTTCCATTGTCTTCCTGTCGGTTCAGACTAACAACACACATCCCTCATGGAAACCCAATCTAATCTACAGCCTCTTTGTGGACGCAGCTACTGCCGACTCGGCGGGGTTCATGCATTAAACATGTGAGAGCAATATGATATTTTCTCTCTCAAAAATCTCTTTTATGATGTAACTGCATCAGTTGGTTCCAGCGGGAGCCCAGATGCATGGTGGGAAATATACAGTTCTCTATTAATCAGAGCAAAGTTCTTTGAACGGAATTATCGGTCAAACAGTGCAGACCCCTTTAAAATAGCATGCAAATTATTCCAGATTCTTCAAAAATGGGGTGTAAGTATGATTTCAGTCAATAGGTCAGGGCCATTCAAAGTCAATTTAATGTACTCCACATTTTGTTCTTTGATAACTAACCTCTATTACTTACAATAATATGCAGTTTTTCTTTTTGACCAGCAGGGGATGCCAAACATGACTGACTACTCTGACTACTACTTTTCACGCCATTACAAAATATAAATCAGTCTGTCTGCAAGTTTCAAAATCTTTGTTTATTTTGTGAAATCGATAATAAGGATAAAGGAATAATATTTGTGGGTGAAGGTTTATGGGAAATTATCCTGGTGTGTCATGAAGAAGAAACAGCATGGTGTTCAAGGTGACCTTGCAGTGGCTGACTTTGTCAGCAGCTTGCAAACAAACTTCTCTTATTTCCTTATTCTTTGTTTAGTTTTCTATGATACAACACACATACAGAAACCCACAAACACTTAACAAGGCAAACCCTCTTGTGTACAAACACACAAACGGATTGTCACTCAAACACGTCTTTATGGTGGTCTAACCCAAGTGTTGCGCTGTTGCACGGTTAATGTGTTTGTGTTTCTCCCAAAACTCAATAAAGCTGCAGGTCAATGTTTTGTTTTGCTCTGGATGACATGCACAAACACACAACAAATACACACATACCGATGCACACACAGCAGAAACTGACCTTGGTCTGCCTCTATGAGAGTGGTTTATGAGAATAGTGTGTGTGTTTGAGTGTGTGTGAGGGAGGGAGAGAGAGAAAGAGAGACAGGAAGCGGGGAAGAGGGAAAGCGAGGGGGACCTTGAGCTGTCTGACCCATACAGCTGTGGCAAACAGAGATGTGTCATAGTATCAGTGAAACATGGTTTGGGTTGGAAAACTATTGATTGATCACAGTTTCTATCAGAACAGTCCCCTTTGCATGCCAACCGAATCTCATGTCGAATAAGACAAACACATTTTGAAAACGTTCACCTTTATTAATTGTAACGCAAAAATAATGGCACGAGAGATTTGGTCATGAGTCATGGAAAAAGTCGACTTGTGCACTGATGGTGCAATGCGTAGTTTCCAGGATTGTTCACAGGAAATACCCTGCGAGAAATTATTCATTCGCAAAGCACAGGTACTGAGTGAGAGACTCCACACCCATAGGTGAGGCCAACACCACACAGCCACCTCAGCCAATAATCAGAGGCCCTCTCATAAACATGGCTAGACACTAATGACTCACACCTGCAGGGTCTCAACTGTCAGTG
Organism: Galaxias olidus; assembly: GCA_026901105.3. Taxonomy (NCBI): domain Eukaryota; kingdom Metazoa; phylum Chordata; class Actinopteri; order Galaxiiformes; family Galaxiidae; genus Galaxias; species Galaxias olidus. Next base: position 48,254 of record JAPMUY010006004.1, on the reverse strand, counting down.
GGCGGGACCTGAATAACAGTGACCAACTGCTGATGTCGTTACCAGGGTTCTCCATGGATGTCAACAACCTGTTGACGGAAAGTCCTGCTAAAGATATGGCCTACAGGAAATACTTCCCTTACCGGATGAATGTGCTAACACGCATTCCCACTTGACTCTAAACACAACAGAAACTGTCTGGGTCAAGGGAGGAAGGAAGGAAATTGAGACGGGAAGGAAGAGGGAAGAGGTCAGAATGTGTTTGTGTGTCTGTGTGTGTGTGTGTGTGTGTGTGTGTGTGTGTGTTGCATATTTGTTAGTGTAAGAAATAGGGATGAAAGAGAGAGAGTGAGAGAGAGGGGGAGAAAGAGAGAAAGAGAGAGAGAGAGAGAGGGGGGGGGGGGAGAGAGACAAAGTGAGACAGAGAGAGAACGAGGGAGGGAGAAGGGGAGGAGGAAGAGAAAGAGAAGGCTATGATGTCGGTCCATCCCACTCAGACCAAATACAAAGGTAGCCGGTCACAGTCATGCCTGCATACCAGCTCCTGACTACACAGCCTTCTCTATTTGCCACTCACACTCACACACAAACACACACACACACACACTTACACACTCAGTCATAGCCAGTTCGCACACACTCTTCTTACACAGCAGCCACAGTGAGACTCCACACAAAGCAGGGCTCCCGGACACCACAGAACACGTAAGTTGAGAATTAACTCCATTTTAGGACGTTTTATTTGCGCCTTCTCGTTCTCATCACTCTCTCTTCT
>JAPMUY010006004.1:0-42500 GCA_026901105.3 Galaxias olidus | reverse complement strand
TTTAGTATTGGAGAAAAATGGATTATCTCGACAATCTAGAAAGAAAGTTAAGCAGATAAAATGACTGACGTACCAGAAATAAAATACTGAAAGAATGAACGATGGTAGTTGTGGATGTTTACCAACTCGGTTAACTTCACGCTCAAGTTCCATGAAAAAAGATCAGAATCTTTGGATCAAAGGGAGCCTCGGGAACTCGATTAGCGTGTGGTGGCGACGAGGAGACCCACACACACACACACACACACACAAAAACACACACCGAGATCAGAGAAAAACACCAAAAAGTACACAAAAGTCGGGTCACGGGAAACAAGGCCCTGGCAACAACCTCACAGAACATTTTCACATTATTCACCACCACCACAGCTGAGAGTGTGTGTGCACGTGAGTGTGTGCGCGTGAGTGTGTGTGCGTGTGTGTGCGTGCGTGTGTGTGCGTGTGTGTGTGTGTGCGTGTGTGTGTGTGTGTGTGTGTGTGTGTGTGTGTGTGTGTGTGTGTGTGTGTGTGTGTGTGTGTGTGTGTGTGTTTGTGCGTGTGTGTGTGGTTGGGTACAATCCTCTTACTCACTAGTGCTGCAGTACAGAGAGGGTTCAGAGGGATTCACACTGCGGAACCAGACCATGCTGAGCTGGGCTCCACTAAAACCCTGGCCTGGTGATAACAGCCACAGCCAGTGGAACTGTACAGGACAAAAGCTGGCACAGGGCACAAACCATGCCTGGTTTTGCAGCCCAGCTAAGTGTAGTGTGGACAGACGGCTGGAGCTAGCATATGTACATCCACAGGGGTTTGAGGCAGCGCACACACCGGGTGTCCGCTCAATACATCCATCAGTACCGATCTCCTCCCCCTCTCGCTCTGTCTCGCTGCGCCTCCGTCTCTCTCCGTCACGTATCGCTCTCCCCTCTCCCCTCTCCCCTCTCCCCTCTCCGCTCTGTCTCTCTTTGTCTGACTCACACACCGTCTTCCTCTCCTGCTGTCTTTATTTTCTCGCTCCCCCCTTTTTCCTCCACACTCTCCCTTGCTTTTGTCTCTCGGCGGTACTGCTATCCCCCTTGCTTCTCACTCTATCCTCTCTCCGTGCCACTGCTCCTTCCTCTCTTTCTCTCCCTCCAACAGCTACCCCCCTCCCGTCTCTCTCTCTCTCTCCACTTTCCTTCCCTCTTTTCTGTCTCTAGATAAGGCCCCATCCTCCATTTTCTCCCTCTCCCTGCCCCCTCCTCCCTCTCTCCCTTCCCTCTCTCATTTCAATTCCCTGCTACCCCCCTCTTCAGCCCACAACCCCCCACCCCCTTCCTCCTCCCTCGCCCTCCTCTTTTCCCCCCTCCCTCCTGCCATCTTGCAGGCCAGTGGAGCCAGACTCTGCAGGCACTGGGGGAGTCACCAGACCTAGCGGGTAGCGGGTGACACAGATTTCCGGTGTGTGTGTGTGTGTGTGTGTGTGTGTGTGTGTGTGTGTGTGTGTGGGTGTACGTATGTGTGACGGGAGGGCTTAATCTCCGAATCACTAGAAAGGCACCGAGGGGAAGCCGCGGATCCAGGAATTTTTAAATCCCCTTTGTCTGCGACAGAACAAAATAATAGACTGTGTACAAAAGCATGTGTTTCCCCTTTCAGCGGAAATGTAATGGTGCAGTTTTAAACCTTGGTGCCTCCTTTTTATGAACTGGCAAGAGCTGTGGGCTGTGTACAACACAAACCCCCTGCATATACATGCATCTGGACACACACACACACACACACACACACACACACACACACCCCTCTCTCCCTCACACACACAGTGACGCTCTGTGATCCCTGCGACTGAGTGTTCACAGGAAGTGCAGCCGTGGCCCAATTATAGCGTGACACCTCGCCCTGCCGTTGCCATGGTTACGCCTTCCCTGCGGTCCCCTGGAGCGAGGCACGGAGGAATAAGGTCTTATCATATCAACCATCGTCACGGCAACCAGCTAAACCCCCCCTCCGGCCTGGGTCCAGCTCTCTCAACGTTCACCTTGGTGTCTGCAAGTCACTGTGTGTGCACATATGTGAATGAAAAAATGTGTGTGCGTACGTGCATATGTACTTGTGAATGAAAGGTAAATTGGCTCAAGAGTTTGAATGGAATGGAAAGAGAGTATGAGAGTGAGTTTATGTGTGTGTGTGTGCGTGTGTGTATTCAAGGTGACGGGAGAACGCAGGCATTGATGTGTATGTGATGGGAATGCTACGTCTGTGTGGGAGAGATAAGAGTTGTCGCTCGTGGTAAGACCTTTACCCTAACTCCCCCACCACACTCACAGACACACACACACAGAGAAAAACAGGACATGGTGTGACACAATCAAATACAGGCAGAAAAAAACACTGGCCGTTTCTTCATTTTTATTTCAACAAGGCAAACAGATATGTAATAACTGTAAAAGATGACAAGCATTAGGTTCATTATCTTATTCACACTTAATTAACATAATAAACAATACACTTGTGACGTCAAATCAAAGTTTTGGCTTGTGTGGGAACCTCCAAGGGGAAAGCACTGTTTGGAACAAATTGTATTGGAACTGTAGAAATGTAGAAAAAGAAATGGTGTTCTCCAAATGAAGACAGATATATACAATACCCACGCTATGCTCTTTTTTTTGTTTTTGTTTCATGATTGTCAGACGTATATAGAGGGCCTTATACCAGTCTCGCCTTTTTGAGATTTGTTTCTGTCGCTTCGTATTACAACCTGTTCCCTATTCGTATTCCCAACCACAGCTCCGGGCAGTCAACAAACATCCCTACATGGCAAAAGAAAAACATTCTAGTAACTGCATGGCAAACTATATTATCACTGTTTATGGTGCTACCCACTCATATCTCCGTTGGCCCTCCTCTGTGTCAGACCAAAGGTAAAGTCCGACCCCGTGACGTTAAACCCAGGGCCCCGGAGCTCGAACCCCGGGCTGCCCGGCTTCCTCTTCAGCTCCTCACACTTCCTGTATTTACAGATCTGGTGGCCTCGCTTGCGGTTGCGGCAGCTGCTGCACTGGTCACAGTTGGTCTGGCGCCGGCACGGCTCACACTCTCCGCAGCGCTTCCTCTTCCTCTTCACTGCCGCTCCGCTTGCCCCGCCGCCGCCGCCGCCGCCGCCGCCGCCGCCGCCGCTGCCACTGCCAACACCACCTCCGGACCCGGGGGACGAGGTCTCGCCTGTCAGACCATCCACGGCCTCTCCTGCCTGGGCCACGCTCCTCCAGCTGCCCACCCCTAGCTGGTGAAAACCTGCTCCCGCTGCCAGTGGGAACAGTCCGGGATTCAGTGGGAGCCAGGCTCCAAGGAAGGGATAAAAGTCAGTCACGCAGCCCCCTATAGAGTCCTCCTCTTCCTCTTCCTCAGCGCCAGATCCTCCCTCTGCTTCCCCCCGGCCGCCTCTCTCCTCAACGACCTCCCTGGCTTTCTCCCCAGCCCCCAGACCCAACCGAGCGTAGTCGATGGTGGGGGTCAGTGCCAGCATGCCTGCCCGCATCAGCAGCTCTGCCGCATGGGCCAGGTGGAGGCCACTGGGGGAGTCCCACATGTCCGGCCAGGTGGGGGCCCGGCGGGCTTTGTTTTGCCCAGGATGGGTGACCTGAGGCTGGGCTGAGGAGGGGTGGAGGATGCCCCGTACATCCATGTCACTGGAAGTGGTGTTGGAGATGTAGTGGGAAAGGTTGTAGGGCTGGGAGGGGGTGGAACGCCTCAGGCTGGGTCTCAGAGGCTCACTCAGAATCTTACCAGCGCTGTGGGGCTGATCTGGGGAGGAGGAGCCGGCAAAGTCTATGGCAGCCGACATGGCAAGTGTGTGTGTGACAGAGGGAGATAGTGGGAGAGAAGAGAGGTGAGGAACGAGGAACGAACGGGGGTAGGGTCCAGGGGCTGGAAGCCAAGGTGGGAATGACAACTGTCAGTTGAGCCAAAGACAATTGTCTGCCAGCCTCTCTATTCCCATTCTTTACAACCTTGAAATCCTCTGAAACTGGGATGGGAGAAAGGAAGGCTTAGGGGAAAAGAGATTTCCTAAAAATAAAGAAAAAACAAGGGGATGGCAGATATGCATTTTAATTAAAATACTACATCTATATTATTGTAAAAGAATGGGTTAAAGGATATGAACAAATCTATCCTTGTGATGTTTCGTAATATCGGGTATGTTCCTTTAAGAACTGCACGGTATATCAATGCAATCAATAATAGAGCGACAACAATATGCAAACATATGCGCATATGCGCAGGTCAAATTTAGAGCGCGCTTTTCAAATACCATACATTCGACTGATGTTATGCGTGCCAGCAATAATATTTCAGCCTTACAAATAAGCCATTGAGGTTAGACCTTACATGGCGACAAATGGACTGCCTATTGTCTGGACCGGGAGGAGTGAGGTCCACTGTGATGCAGTCGCTATGGATAAAAAAAGACGCACTATTTCGTGTCCCGATATTTTACACGAAATAAATTTAGAGGCTAACAATGACTATGCATACATACAAACATAATCTCATATCTTTTTAGCGAAAACATGCACACATAGTTTAACCCAGTCTCATATAGCTTACTGCACCTACCAACGCGATGGCGAACTGACCAGAGGCAGTCCGAGTGGTCTGCAACGCGACGCGTCTCTGTGCGTAATAGGCGAGACAACAAGACGAAGAAAATGTAACCTATAGCTTATTATTTCCACTTATTATGTTATCAGTATTCGTACCTAATATAAACGGTCTAAACTTCAATCGAATAACGTTGTTCACACATAAAACGTTAATATGATTTAGCGCATTATGTGGACGGTGGTCCGACAGATCGTTCCACCTTCCCGTCCCCGCTGTTCCCTGCTGAGGGTAGGCAAACACACTTCATAGATTTTGGGGGCGTCGCTCAAAATACGAAGTGGACTCTACTGGTCATAAACTGGACGACAGAAGAATAAACAAATACAATATATCTTTCAGTCAAGTTTCTTCAGTTATTTTTATGCAAAGTGCATTTGGGAATACATGCCTCACGAACCTTAGGCTCAAAATCTCACGCTAAATAATGATACAATTATTTTAATTTAATTCATTTATAATTTAAATATTCTGTCTCTAGGCCAATAAAAGTTTTAGAGTTTAGTATATAGAGCAACGTTTTCCAAACTAGGCTATTCGAGATGGTGAAAATATGGCCTAGGCCTACTGTATTATTAAGTTGGCTGCTGTAAGATTTAAAATTACCCCGGACAGGTGTCCCACCCTGCTGAAGAGGTTTTGGGTTATAATGCCACATAGTTTAGTTTTTCTTCATAATAATACGTGGCCTGTGTGTTGGCCACTTAGTCTGCATGACCACAATCATCAGTGATATCGTGACCAAAATCAACTCCTCCGGCCAGCACAGCGGACTCCACTCCGCCTCTTCTCAGAGTCCTCTCTGTTTGGCACACAGCCAGATGCAGCGTGAGTAAATGTGTGTGTCGCAATCGCTTGGGCAGGAGCGGCGGTGGTGAGAGGGAGAGAGCGACTCAATGATTGCGTTCCAGTCTAGAATGCATGTGGAGCAATAGCATCTCCTAGTGGACAGATGAATGTACTAGAGTGTTATAAAATGGCCACTGTAAAGTACTGCAGCAGAAGCCCCCTGTTGTCGTCACCTCAAATAAACTCGTGCACCGACCCCAAGTATAATAATAATAATAAGTATGGCCAATTAATACTTGAATACAAAACACAGGCATACAGGTTAGACCACTCAAGACACCTTTTATTCACACCATAGAAGTGAACAATGCTATCCAGGCAGCCGTTGTATGTTAAAAAAAGCACCACGATGAACAAAATATTATATCTTACTACAAACTAAAGCCATTACTCACATCCCAAACCTGTTTAAATGGAAGGTTGTCCACTTTCCTTAGTTTCATTCAGCCGAGAGCCACAGCTGGCTGAGCTCGTACCAGTTTACAAAAAAACATTCATATGGGCATGATGACTCTCGGTGAGATAGGCATGAAACCAACAGCAGCCCTGCTTTGTAGACTTTGACCTGCTGCATATATGTGCAGTCGGACAGAACTGGAAACTGATAAAAGGCTGGAAGCCTCTCTTCTTAAGGGAACCAAAGGAGAGGTGTGGCATGAAACAATAAAGACTGTCCTAACCTTTTTTGCAGTACTAAGTTCCAAACATTCCTGACAGTATTTAAACACATCATTCAGATTATTGTACATAGGAGAATAGGTATTCTCATCATGTCTGTTCTGTATTTGAGTGTGACAGTTAGCTGGTGTGGGACTGTTTGACACAGAATGATTATGGGACAGGGGAAAGCAAGGTGGGAGGTGAAGGTGAGAAAACACGAATAGGCTGGTTAAGCATCCTTCTTCTTGATGATCAGGGGACCCACGTTGTCACCGGTCTCCTCATTGTGCTTGGCATGGGCACCATCACAGTACGGGAACTGTACAGAAAAAAATGGAGATAAGGAAATATTACTGGTCAGACGTCACTGTGAAAAAGATCGTCTTCCAGTCCAGCCACAGATTAAAAATGCAGCATGTAACTTGGACAACTAAAAACAAAACACCAGATTCAAAACAAGACTCTGTCTACGACAATAAATTCATACATAATTGAAAGTCTAAAGGCCTATTGCACCCCAAATAACTGTCTCCGATCACTTTTAGAATACAACAAAACTCCAGTTTATTAGGTGAAACACGCTGTAAGATTTCTGCTCATCTGAAAGATTCAACGGTTCAGGTTCAAGCAAATCCAACTGTCCCATGTAAAAAAACGAATGTGATTCTCAAAAAGTAGCTTAAAGCCCTCCAATACGAACCATTAGCAGGGGTGCTCTAAAAGAAAAGTTGAGTACATCATGAAAAAATAAGAGACGGACCAAGAAAAATTAAAAATGCAAACAGTAACATGAGCTAATATAATTAATCTCAACATTCAAAATTCTCAAATGAACTGGGATCAAATAACTGAAGACTGCTTTTATACAGACAAGGGATCTAAGACATGATAAGAGTAGACGTCCAATATTTTCTACTAACTTTCTTGGACTTCCAACAGCGGCAGTAGACGGCCTTGGTGCCAATGTCTTCCATATCAAAGCTGTGCACCACCTTGGAGCTGTCTTTGCTGACTGTCGAGTTGACCAGGCCCTTCTTGCAGCTTCGTTGGCTCAGGTACTGACTTACAAGGAAGCCCCCCAACGCTGCCACTACTGCCACGGGGACCACTATGGTCAACTGGTCTGGACACAGGGAGAAGAGAGGACATTTGAGAAAAACAGGGCAAGATAAAACAGGGGTACACAATGTTAACTGAACATTGTTCATAGACTATCATGTCTACACACCCATAAAGTACTGGTTCTAATGGCATTACATACTTACAACCTTTTGTGACAGAATTCTAGGGCTGCAAGAAAATATCGACAACCTTTCGTAACTTTCAATTATTCGAGTACAAAGTGGCTATATAACAAAGGCATATAAGCAAGACTAGTTTTGTCTCTAATGATTCATGCAAATACGGGTGTCACCGAATAATGATTGAGATTATTTAAATTGTTCTAAAACGTTCATGTAAACCTTGATCTTGCTTTCGTTTCTCGTAGGCTATATTCTGTTGTCATCCTACTGAACATGTCACAGTATCCAAATAACCCCGTGTAATATGATCCGGGCACTGCGACTGCGAGGCTGACATGCTTGAAGGCGCTGAGCAGTTACAGAATCCTATATATCTTCATTAGCCTAGCTACGTTTCAAACCAGCTACACATTTTAAAGACTTTGTTTCATCCAAAAGTAGGGTGAAGTAAATTTGCTCATGATTACTGCGTGCTGTGCGAATGTCGATGTCTGTATGTTTTTAAGAGAAGAAACGCAGTGGGGTATGGGGTAATCAGTAACTTTTTATATCCAGGTGTGTATCAAAGAGCACAATGTTTACGTGAAGTAACAGGAAAGATATGCGAAACTAAATCGCATAGTAAACTCAGCATAACTATTTATTTTCAAAAGAAATATATAATTTTGTACCTAAATGTGGTAAAACGCATAAAGCTGCTAAATCTCGATATATTTATTTGTATCTACGTCTCAAATTTATTCAAATAAATTAATATATAAAATAAATATTGTTACATTTATATATCTGAGGGGAAAAAACAAGATTTAAATTTAATTTGGAAAAAATGACTATATTTAGGCTTAATAAAATCTGGGAAAAGATCACTTTTTTACACTTGGCACGGGTCCCCCCAACAGGTAGGCTACACATGAAAACATACAAGCACTTACAAGGATTTGCTAAGTAAATAAAGCTTGACAACAGAGCGGCTTAGCCTCGTTGACCATTATATCTGGCGTAGTGCTCCAGATCAGAACAGACGCACCTGCTAAGGTCTACTGTAGGGTTAGAGGTGTGGAAATGTCGGTTCCAGTTAAAAATGCAAACTGGCCCTGGCTCAATGTAGCCTGGAATTGTTAATAGGGTCTGCAGTTTTTGAGCATCTTGCTGGAGCAAGTTAACATTATAGCTTGTATTTATGATCAATTCAATAGTTTCTAAATACTATGATTGCCCTAGGTGAAGTAGTGTATGCCCAAGTAAAGTGGATTTCCCCAAATAACTAACAATAAAACGCTAAGCAAGAGATCATAGTAAGTCAAAAATGAATTACCTTTCGATATTCTGAATTGTGAGCTTGATAAGGATGGGAGGGCATGTAAGCTTGGATTGGCCATTGTTGTCTTATTTTGCACCAAGGTCAGTCGATTACTTCTACGGGAAGCCTGCTGTCTTCTATCCAGTGCGGGAGAACACGCATCTTGCAGCGTCACTGGTAAAATGACCAATGGAGACTGTGCAATAAAGATCGTGATCAAAATGGTTACAAACACTTTGCATCGTTCAGACACAAGAGTGTACCTTGGTCGCATGGTGGCAAATAAGGAGTCCAATTTGCAACTAAACTGAAAGATCTGTTTGAGAAGGCACAGAATACCTATAATAATAAAATAATTCTTAACATTAATCAACCAGTGAAGACATACAGCTTATCCAAAAATGTCCATCTAGTGCAGAGAGCTCAACATATTATGTTTGGCAATGCTTAATAGAGCAATTTGCTCGTTTGGTAAGAATTCAAGGCTGAACAAGTGTAGAATAGAAACGAATTTTTAAAAAAAAACATTTATCCTTTATTCTTTATTTAACTAAGCGAATACTTTGAGATAAATATCTCTTTTACTATGGAGCACTGGCCAAGATGAAAACATCAGCAAAATGCAATAGGAAAGACTAAAACAATGGACTGCATTTATATAGAAAACAAAACAAGCAACACAAACATTAAAACAATAAAGCAGTCTCAGTAAAAAGTACACCACATACATATTATTTAAAGCATCTATATACAGTATATATATATATATATATATATATATATATATATATATATATATATATATATATATACAGTACTGTTCAAAAGTTTTAGGCAGGTGTGAAGTCTTTAAAGTTAGAAAAATATATATATTGTTTATTTTTTATCAATTCATAAAATACAAAGTGAGGGGAAAGTACATCTGTATCAAATCAACATTTGGTGTGACCACCCCTCGCCTTCAAAACAGCATCCCCTGCCTAAAACCTATGCACAGTGCTATATATACACACACGCACGTATAAATCAACATATAGAAATAAAATTATGTATGTGGGTGTTCTGGCTTGATTAAAAAGTAAATAAATGAATTGCACCGTTCAACCGTTAGAGCTACTGACACCATACAGGTCATAGTGCTTAACTTTCCACAAAAGCACACTCCATTTGTTCTCTGGACTTCGGTGTGAGATTTCCTCCTAGTTCTTACTAAGCATCTGACATGTAGTTTAGAGCTTGGGGAAATATGACAGACTCAAGATAACAAATTACGTAAATTTAACCAAAGAATCGCTCACTACTCTTAGATCACGTATCCAGTCCACTTAGTTCTCAGCCTCTCCAGAGTCAGTCTCCCACCAGTTTCTGCAGGTCAAAACAGGACACGGGAGCCATGTTTCTTTTTTTTATTACACAGTTTTAATCAACACACAAAGCTCAACGAGCCTTTCAGGTAATTCAATATACAGAGATTTGTGTGAGGAGTGTCTTCTCCTCACACCCAGAGCCCAAGCCAGTCCCACAGCCGTTTAAGATGTTAGCCTTTAAGTCAACAATAGCAAAAAAAAAAAAGAAAAAAAAGATAATCCTTTTTTTTATCAGGAATAATGCAACCTAAAGATTTATAGGGGAACAAATAAAAATAACACAGGTTAAAATAAGAAATTGACAGCTTGCTTAAATACCTGGTCCAGAACCTCCAGTTTATGAATGTAACGAAGGTGATGGTCGCGATATTGATGTTGGGTGGTGGGCGTGTGTTCATGTGCGTGTGCGCAGTACGAGACAACTTGGTAACGGCAATAGTGGGGGATGACAGGATAAATTCAAGTCTGTTCATTAAATCCAACGACGACCAAAAAGGTCATCTACAACTTTCTCATTTAATATAGCCTGCTATTATTTATTTAAAACAATTCCTTTTACAAAATACAGTGCCCCTCGACTCACATGTGAAAAGCTTTCCTGAATCTTTACCTCTATAGATGGGAATCTCAGGAAAGCAAAACAATAAAGGGTGCAGTGTAAAAAAAACTCAATCTTTGCCAGCCCCCCCTCCCACCCCCAAGGAATGCTGTGAGAGTGCTGAAAATGGGGAGTGAGTGAGCGGGTATGCAGGTGGGACTGATGTGGGGCTGATAACCAGCCCGTATGAAGATGGTGGAGGGAGGGAAGCATCAAGGGTTAGAAGTGTAGAAGGAGGAGAGGGTTCCGTCTGCAGTTTGAGAATATGTACACCGGGGAGGGCAGGGTGTGTTGGTTGAGAGGTAATGATAGGAATACAGAGGGGGAATTTTACAAGTGCTCCGGTGGTGGAGGACGTGTGTGTGCGGGGGGGTGAGGTGGTGGGGGTCAGGGCCGTGGCTCAAAGAAAGCACTCCAATGGAAACCAACAAGATCTTGTTTTAAACTTATTTAGATGTTTTTTTCTTTCCTCTTTACTTCCAAAGCTCCCCTAACCTTAAGTGGTAGAGGTGACTCAACACTACATTGCATACTTTTGTGTCCATTCCCGAGCTATTCTGTTGTACCTAAAAATAGAAAAACAAAGTCAATAAATGCCCTGTCGTGTGTAGAAGAGCTGTGACAAATATCTCCAATCATGCTAAATGAATACAATTTGAACTATCACAAACTCACTTTTCCCTGTCCGTTTTGTAGATGCGGGCAATCTCGGGTACTAAGGGGTCGTCCGGGTTTGGGTCACACAGCAGGGAGCAGATTGACAGGAGAACTGAAAGGCACATGTCCACAGTTTGCTCCAAAAAGGGTTCCAATAAACAATTTTACCAACATTTTTTAAGTCTGGGTTTTATCAGTGTTTACACATACCATAATATGTTATTACTGTAGTTACTTATGTCAAAAAAATATTAAAGACTTAAAATACTGCATGTGTATTTAATAATTTTTAAAAACTTTTCCAGGCCTGGGACAAAGTTTTTGGCAACTTTCCTGGATTTTCATGATAATGGAAAACCAGTCAAAGTAACTCAGCCACGTTTAGAAATCAGAAATGACTGCTACTCTCCTACGGTTTGCTTGCTGAAAAGCTAGTGCTGCCCTCTGCTGCCTACCTTTGGAAATGGTGAGAGCAGGAGACCACTGTGATCGCAGGATGTCGAGACAGATGCTGCCGTTGCTGTTGATATTTGGGTGGTAGATTCTTGTGGTGAACGCAACCTGCAGAGAGCAAGAGATCGACATAGAGAGGGGATCGAGGCAGGGAGTGTGGAGGACAACAATAGGTGGTGAGGGGAACCAAACTAATCAGTGGGAAGTCGTGGTGCATGTTTGGAATGATGAAATATAGGAATCTGTGCATTGGGCTCACCTTTGGCGGTTTGAAGGGGTAGTCTGTGGGAAAGTGTATGGTCAAGAAGAAAACCCCACCCTGATAAGGACTGTCATTCTGAATTGAGGAGAAGAATATAATCCATATCAAACCATGCAGAATACATGTTGCCTGGTCTCAAATATCAAACATTTCCAGACAAGTAGGGTTCAATATTAAAGTTGGTTTGGCTGTCTGGGACAAATAAAAAAAAAAGTCAAACAAGTGAAATACAGAATTTACTTGTCTGACTCCAAATATTAAAGGAATACTACACAAAAACATATTTAGCCTACTTTATCCCTGACTCGATGTGGCTGTGAAAATCAACAGCAAACAATGTGCGCCTCTGAACGTATCACAAGCCAATTTATCTTAAAGTTGTAGAAATTAATAATTTAACTATGAGCTAATCACTATGTAGGGACCAGCAGGCTATCCTATTAAAAAGTCAGTTTAAAATTAAATGACATATTCAGACAAAAATAGTTTTATGAAAACAAGGCTATAAATTCCTTTTTCTACTGACAATTCACCCTGTATTTGAAATAGGTTATACTAAACCCTTGTAAGTTAAATGACTGATGCAGACATTGCCATGGTAATCCTAAATGTATGATGCTGACTAAGGTGTGTATTGGTTTTAAAAATAAAAAAGGAAATTGTGAGGCAAAACCTTTTCTACTCTAATCGATGCATCACGAATACATGTAGTCCTATGATTTTTGTAAGCATTATTATGGTTTTTATGGTTCTGCTGTGGCAAAGCTACCTAAAACCATTGCACTACCTGAATCAGCTCTATCAGTAGGGTCAAATACATATTCCTAAACATTACATTTCGGACACGTCATTTCTACAGTGGGACAAGCAAAAGATCTGGAACAATTGTCAAAAGTAGAATTGTTCTTAATGTCAGGGCCTGGACAAGTGTTTATCTGCTGCCTCATGCAGATAGATGAGCTGTAATATGCTTATGCGGTCTGTCGTCATGAGGAATATGATGTACAGAATAATTATCTACAGCAGGATATGGAGTTGCCACATTGTCAGGAACCGGATTCACTCACTCACACACACACACAGTATAATAAAACACTGACAGGTGGTATAATGAAACAGTATGTAAAAGACAGTGACAGTTGTCATACTTACAGGTCCCATTATTGTGGCTTGCCAGTGAAACACTGAAAGAGAGTAGGAGAAAAGAGAGGAGACGACAATTATTGTTGTATACAAGAGTGCAAAGCGAGTCAAAGGGAGATGGTTGTGGTTCTGAGAAAAGCAGTCCCATCACACGGCTGAAAGAAAGTAAACATATCTGTGTAGTATGCCCACGAATATAGAGGAAGGGCCTAGATAAACTCTGTTCCTCCCATACATCACCACTAGGATGAGATGGAGGTAACGGTAGAGGCAACGTCACAACAGCGTACTCATTTAAATTTAAGCAAATCGTAGGAGTTTATGTAACCCATCCCAAAAACACAAATGAGTGTCCCACCACTGCTGCGTGTAGATTAGGTTTGGCGACCTACAGAACGTCATCAGGGGGCCATGCAAATGTTTCTGAAGCATAAGTAAATTAAAGAAAACGGGGCTTGTTGGAGTAAGGAATCCGCATGTAGACAGTCCTCTGATCTCTCCCAGTAAGAGTCACAAAGCGAGCTCTAAAAAGACAGTCAATATTACACGCCACCATCACAGTCACACCTCTGACAGGGCCTGACACTCTGCAGAGGGAATGGATCGATGTGGAAACTGGAATTGAACGTCATATCGATGAGGCCGATCGAGTTGTCAACATACGATAAAAGGCACTATTGACAGTATTCTCATATTATGGATGCCAGTGTAACTGTATTTGACGGAGGGTCACAATATGGCATTTCTCAAAGTAGTCTATTCTCATAGGTGGCATAAAACGAGATATGGGACATGACCTACATTCTAAGCCAGCAACTCTGAAAGATAATGGCTTATTAGGAAATCGTGTATACTAACATAATGACAAATCTAAGAGATCCCTCATCCACCTGAACTACAACGTTAATAACAGCAAACCTGCCACAACTGGAGAAAAAGACCACATGAATAAATACACAAGACCAAGTTTCCTACGAAAATTCTAATTTCCCAAAAATCCAAAGTTTGCCTAAATTGCAGGTATTTGCACCCATATTAACTATTTAAAACTGATGTGAGCCTGCTTGTGGACACTGACCTAAAGAACTTAGCAGAGGAAATCTGGAATGTCCTGATAAAATTATTCATTTCTACTCAATTAGTAGAAATTATCAGTGTACTCTACTTGTACTCTTGTAGGGCGTTATGTTACATTCAATACACATTAAGGATATACTGCAGAGCCTAATAATTTACATTTTGGGGAGGTTTTTACGTGGCTCCAGCCCCCCCGCGACCCTGCATAGGATAAGCGGTATAGCTGATGGATGGATGGGAGGTTTTTAGAGGGCAAAAAATGATAGCGAGGCAAGCACAAGGTTTACATTTCCCATCGATGTAACGCCTAGACCTGCATCAAGCTGTGCGTTTGATTGTTCTGGTGCTTCTTTAAAGGCTTTAATCTCTGGTGCCTCTAGGGCTCTCCGGCTATATCTTTAAGCATGCTGCTGCACTGGGCACTTACTGTCATCTCCTACGGGTCCTGCAGAACACTGAGCTGGAGGGTCCCGTGCCAAGTCATTCAACTCCTGCCAAGGATACAAGACACAAATGGTTAGGTATGAAAGAAGTGAGACAACGATGGCGCTCCGTATGTGTGTAAAATAAATAACAAAAAAAAAACCCACACAACAGTGTTATGTCATGCTATGGCTGGTGATTGTTGAAAACTATGTTTTAGATGTATCATTATTAAAGAATAAAAGAAGATTATTTTCCCGCTCAGTGCATACCACTCGCTTCTGAAAGACACTGGCTAATTTTTAGCTTGGTTAATGCTTCAGTCGATAAGGACATGAACAGGAATTTAGTCTATGTGATTCTTCTGTCTTTTTTGTACATTCTGGATAAGTAAACGTGACTCTGCCCCCCAGTGAACCAGTTAAACATGCGTGGAAGCATGTAGGCAAACGGCTGTCCAAAAGTCAGTGTACAACACACAGAAGCATGAAACAGACTTTAGTACTGTAGCCTCCACTGAAGCACAAAACAAGTGTTTATATTGACTTCATGTATTGAACTCACTCAGCAAAACCATCCTGTTGCACCCAGCCGCCTCAACATCCCGTGTACCCAATATCAGCCTGCTTTAAGTATGTCTTAATTTGCTAGCCACCTTGAGAGTAATGCAGTGCTGCCTTGGACAAACACAATCTAAAATTGATGGGTTAATTATTCAAACTGGCAGCCTCAGTCAGGGATCCTGCCCAGTGGCCACCTATATTATTCTACATGAGCCGTGACAATTGAAATAACCAATTGCTTAACATTCAACATGTGACATCATGCATATTCGTTTATAAACGTCTGGAACATATTGTTTGTGATACCAATGGCAATGCTGTTATCTAACGAGAGCGGCTAGGACCATATGTTATATGAGCGACCTCATGTGAACCGCTCAGCCACATAGGAGAATCTGTTACTGGGTCAGCCCCAAAGTGGTAGATCATAGATGTTTTCGTTTAACTGCTTGATCGCAAATCAACACGTTCAGGACAACTGCAACTGGCTAGAACACGTTCCGCTACCTTAACCCGTCAGTAACAGATCTGCATATAATGGCAACCACTTCCATCAAAGGGCCCCATTTTAACACTAATCTGTCAAATCAGGGAGGGGGCACGATGGCGCTATCGTTAGCTAGTAGTTGGCTAACTAGTTAGTTTGCTGAACATTTAATATAACGCAACACGACTGACTTTCATGGCAAATGAGAATGGCCGTTTACCAAGCTAATAAATTGTGCTAGTTAAATAACGTTGGCAAGCCAACAAGCAGTCGAAATCCAGATGACGATAGCTAGAGTTCATGATACCGGCGATTGAGAAGAACTCGTTTTGTATAAAAGCTAGCGCTAGCTTAGCCTAGTATGACGACTGATGCATGTCTTTGTGGTTACATGTTTATCATGGTGTTTTTACGGTAACATAAAAGGATGTAGCTATTATTCACTAACAACTTAGGACAGCAACTTCGCTATTAGTAATACGCAAAGTAGAAGGCCCAACTAGATTTATATGATAGCGAGACGAAAAAGCTCGGTAGCGCATTGGTGCCCAGCACGGTCGGTACTCGACTCGTAGGTCCGATAGAGCTCGGACTCTTCCTAGCCGTAAGCTAGCTACCGTTCCGTTTGACAAATAAATGTTTGATCCATTTAATTACAACTCACAACAGCAAAGTGTTTTGTTACCGTAACATCCCTAGCTTTTATTAACTGCGAAATATTGGGCCTTGTGGTTGACTTCCTTACCTTGTGAATTCTTTTCAGAGCCATTGTTGTGCTAGCGCTGCTGTCACCAAAAACGTGTTTTATTCGATTAAAATGGCGGTTGGTGTGACTATCCGGTTAAAATATTTACGAAATGTATATCATACAACTCTTTCTCTTGATATTTAAATCACCGATCACTCACAAAAGACTGAACCAAATATAATTTTAAGTCGAAACTGAAAGATACAAGGGATAGAACCGCGGTCCTTCCTCCTGCTGCAGCGGCTACCAAACCACTCCCTCCAATTTGCTGATGGTTGAAACCCTTCCGCCGACATGCGCATCAAGAACTGGGTTCAGGGCGCCTGGTTTACGACAGCAGATCACATAATTTCGCCTCTTCTCTTCGAAAAGGACCTTATCTTAGTTGGATAACGTTTACTGTGAAGAGCCAAAATGTCTGTCATACACATGTACTTAATTAACAAATTAAATAACTGAGAATTATGTAATGGAATAATAATTACGGTAGTCTACACAAGTTTACAAAAGCATAATCTTTTCATGATAAATAATAAAACATTTACGATTTAGGCAATGTGTCAGTAATAAGTATATTAAACGCGGATTGATACGATTAGGGACCATAATGGTCTCATCGCGAGAATGCAGGGACTACGAGGAAGTGGACTATTTATTTCCCTCAAGTGTCAAACACTTCCTTTGGCAGTGTTACAAATTATTTTAACTCTAACCGAATTATTTCATCTATAATATGATATTACCACTATTGGTTGACTATAAATAGAATAGAATATGTATTATAGTAAAAAAAAAAAAAAAAAAAAAAGGCAGTCTAAGTTTTTAAAACAAAGATAAAAATATACTAATTGAAAAATGCGAGAAACAGTAGCGATTAACAAAATTTTAAACACAACTTATATAACCCAAATGGTTCTTTTTTTTTCATGTAGGCATATATTAAGTAGGCCTATGTGATTTAATGCCTAATTCATTTTAGATTAACTACTGAATAAATTAAGTTTTTTAGGGCCTTTACTGTCACTGTTTTTGTCCGTGTAAAATTCGATTTGAATTTAGTTCAGTATTAAGACAGTATTAACTAAGAAACCGCAGATGGAGATATTTCAAGCCAAATTAAAATCATGAAATAATCATATATTCCCCACATCTGAACATAAGGGCTAATAATACATTTTTCTATAATTAGAACGGGCTTTAATAAAGTGAAAACATTTTTTTTTGTGAACGGAGGTCTAACAGAACACATAATGCTAAAGAAATACAGACAGACAGAAATGCAGACAAACGCACAAGCACAAACACAGCAAACACCCTCAAGCCACAGTTAAAATATGGGAAAGCCCCGCAATGCCTCCACAGGATGGCAGCAGTCTCTGGGTGTGTTTGTGTGCGTGTGTGTGCGCGCGTGTATGTGTGTGTCCGATGTGTGCTTGCGTGGGAGTTCCTCCTTTCGCCATTCCGGGGTGTTGCCGAACAACACACCACACAGGGTACCGTGAACTGAGAGAGAGCCTCTCCAAGGCGTCTCGCTTACACCCAAACATTGAAGTCCATCCTAAAACAGATTGATGCATGCTCCAGGAGGAAATTGGCCTCTTATATCTCTCCACCAGTCATGCCAACAGCAGGCTTCCCCCGCTCGAAAGAAGACGGACATGCCACTGAGTGATGCTTGCTGCAGCAAACGCATTCAGCAACCGCGCACTTTCTCGACGCCTGCTATAGGACCCTGAAACCACTTGCTCGGCTCCTTACTGAAGCTTCATCCGGTTGTTCCGGTGTCTCCGAGGATGTCCGACAACAACGAGAGCTTGAACCCCTCCGAACGACCGATTAAATGTAGGCAATACTGCACGAACAGTAGCCCATTAAGTGTTATGTCTGTTTGTCTCGCTGTGTATGTTGGATTTTCCTGGCTTTTGCATTTTTTTCATAGACTGCATATGTGTTAAAGGCATGTTTAATTATTGCATTAACATTAATTTGCATCCCCTAAGCATGATACCGGAGCAACATCCTGCAAATAAATGATTGAACATATGATATTATTATTGATAATCCAGGCACTTACTGCACAATCACGTAGGGGCTTTTTCAGGGGGTAGACCAGACATCTAGATCGACTGTTCTACAGAAAATTAAGAATGGGCGTCCCTTTTTTAATGTGGGCAATCTATCGGTGTATGCACTGTGTATTCAGAGACAGTGATGCTGCATGAGCTCAATTTACGCGCCCAACTCCTAGCGGTGGGTACGTGCACTGTTACTAAATACACACACACACACACACACACACACACACACACACACACACACACACACACACACACATATATATAAAGAGAGAAAGAGTGAGTGTGTGTGTGAGAGAGAGAGAGAGAGAGAGAGAGAGAGAGAGAGAGAGAGAGAGAGAGGAGGGGGGGGGGGGGGGGATTAGCATCTCTTTCCAATGAAACATCACTGGCAGTTTGACGATGACGGCGAAAGGAAGACTTAAAGGTAAAATCGTAAGGCTGTAGCCTATCCATATGTTTTGCTTCAATAGGTTAGAATGTAGCCTATCTTGTTATTGTGATTTTGATGTGATATATTGTGTCACGAGATGACGACGGATCCTTATATGCAACGATGCGTAAAGCGGGATGCGTTTTGCGACTTGTCACTTGACGACTCAAAACAATTTTGTCAAATGAAATCGGAGCGTTAAAATAGCTGATCGTGTAATTTTGAATTGACTGTTTAGGTCTATGATTCAAGCTTGCATGGCCTACTCTGACTGTCGATGTCCACAATTATGTTTAGACAACCGAATAACTTGCTAGGTGGAGGGAACACAACATGTATTTATTTAAATGTTTTACAATGTATGGCTTATATCACCAATCTCGCGTATTAGTTGTTCTCATATATTTGGAATAGGTTGACACAAAAAATGCCTGCATGTCGTTTTAGGTTAACATTTGTCAGTTCACTAGGTAATGCCAACCTGCCAAAAATGTCAATATGTCCGTGTAGGTTTTTCGTGGCATAATGTATTGGCTTTCCTGGTTTTCCCTTTTGTTTCGCCTACTGATGAGAGACAAAATGGAGTTTCGGGATGTTCAGTTGCGTATCAGCATATAGTAGTATATTGCCTGGTGTGTTCACAGAAAGACGTGCATATGCTAGTCTTCAGTCCATAATGGGGTTATTGCATCATTGAATTATGGCATATTTAATGTGTTTACGAGAGTGGCTTTTACGCGTGGGCTGAAGATGATGTGACGGGGGCTCCGTATGGCTAATTATAATACCCTACACTATGTATGTATCTGCACAGATTGTCGTGATAATCGGGTCACAATAACGCTGCCACTATCCATCACGCACGCAGCCAGTCACATGCGACGATGCTTGGCTGCCTCTTTTACTGCTTAATAAACTCAGAATGTCACTCTGTCGGAAAGAGAGGATCTGACAATGCATGGGCATGCCCGGGTTTTCCATGCGTGAGGGTGCGCGTTACTACGTGCACGTTTTGAGTGTGTGAGGATACATGCATGGTTGTGACAGGTGGGTGTGTAACCTATTTTTGTGTCTCCCAGTGAGTGTATTGTTAAGTATTTGTAAGTGTGCAACTGCTGATATGCATGCAAGTTTGCGCACAAATATGAATGCACGCATTCTTATACACTTAAGCGATTGTGTTTGTGTGCACGAGCCATATATATATATATATTTTGGAATGCGTCTGGGCTGCAGCATTCAGCTGCAACAACTTTAGGGTGATCTAATCAGCACGATACCCCAATACCTATCATCCATCACAGAGCAAGCATGTAGCAGAAAGCACAGCCGTTTATCATGTGGGCCAGGGACTAGGTGAGCATAATCCAACGAGAGGGAGGGAGACTTTTGGAGGCTTGCCGTCTTTTACTGATTAGTGTGG
Source organism: Galaxias olidus (assembly GCA_026901105.3). Classification (NCBI taxonomy): domain Eukaryota; kingdom Metazoa; phylum Chordata; class Actinopteri; order Galaxiiformes; family Galaxiidae; genus Galaxias; species Galaxias olidus. The sequence continues at coordinate 22,112 of JAPMUY010006004.1, read as the reverse complement.
ATTAGTCGGCAGGGATGACTTACTACAATGAAGACCGGGGTGGACCAGAGAATAGGGGGATTTAATGAGTGATGAAGAGAGAAAGAAGCAGAGAGAGAGAGAGAGAGAGAGTTGAGAGGGTTGCTGAGCCCACAGATAGGCAAGGCATCCAGGCTGGGAGTGTGGGGGCGAGGTGAGGGAGAGAGTGAACGATGTGACAGAGACATCGACAGGGTAAACCCATGTGGAGAGGCAGAAAGGCAGGCAGACAGACTGACCAACAGAGAGACAGACAGATCCCTTCAACGATTGCTGACTGGCACGACAGCATCTCCCACCCTGACCAATGGCCCACCCCCGTTGTCTTTTACCCTACGTGATACTATAGGCTGGCTTTTGCAAACAGTTGTGGGCATTTGAAAGGGTCGCTCATATGATACACACATCCTCACTTGAGGTCTTACAATATAGGGCTATTATCCAAAAGGATTCTTCATACACATGGCTTTGAAATTTTAGTGGATGGTGTGGAAGCCAGGCGTAGCACAGCTGCCTCAGGATACAGCAACATGGCATTATGGCATGGGTTGGTGGCCCAACGAGTATGGGGAGAGAGTCTATCTGATTGGTTTCAAGCGTTCTTGTACTCCCAGAGAGTAGGTTTACAACAACATACTGCTATATATTAGTATTTCCCTGATACAAAAGGCTAATAATGCCTTCTGAACTTTTAATAGATGTGGCTTGAATGACATTAAACAAGAATCTTTCACTTTGACCTATCCACCAGGATCAACTCAGTTATAAGCTGAGGGGAAAGACATATGAATATATAATAATGCACACAAACACACACCACACACGCACACACACACACACTCGTGCTTGCGCGTACACACACACACACACACACACACACACACACACACACACACACACACACACACACACACACACACACACATCACCTCTGGCATGATTCAGGGCTCTTTGGCCATGTTGTCTTTTACCCTAACATGCTGCCCTACTCACACATGTATGAATAGTTAGTGTGGCTGTGTGTGTTTCTGTGTGTGTTTGTGTGTGTGTGTGTGTGCGTGTGCGTGTGCGTGTGCGTGTGTGTGTGTTTGTGTGTATGTGTGTGTACCTATAGGAGCAGCTTCTTGGTGTGAGAGTCTCGTCTCTCAGCCCTGTGGGTAGGGTGGCAGGGCAGGGCGTATTTTTAGACGGGGAATGTAGGTACCCCAGAGAGACATGGAGAGAGGGAAGGTGAGAAAGACTGAAAGAGAGGGAAAGAGAAAAAGAGAGAGAGAGAGAGAATAAGAGCGAGAGGGATTTTCTAATGAGGACATGTTGTTAGGGGGTGGGCCATTGTTTCTTTCAGTGAGTGATTGTGGATTGTGTGTGTGTCAGTTTGCATCAACAGTGTGCATACATACACAGATGGTCCTCCATGTGTGAAGCGTGCATTAATTGCACAACTTCAAACGCATCTTGCCCCCCCTCCCCCTTTCGAAGACCTATAGAACTGTTTGCTGATCTGGGTCAGAGATGGTAGAGACACACACACACACACACGCACAGATTCAAGCTCACAATTGTGCACTCCCCCTATCCCTTCTTCCACAGCTCACTCCGCTCTCTTACTCTCTTGGTCTCTTCTTCTCTGCTCTCATTCTTTCATCCCTCTGTTCCTCGTTCCTTCACTTATTTATGTAGAGACGGGCTGCGGGATGAGCCAATCTGAGAAAGACGTGGGGGATCGTTTTGGACGGGGTCCTGTGGAGGGCACCACGTTTAGACACACACACACACACACACACACACACACACACACACACACACACACACACACACACACACACACACACACACACACACACACACACATACACACACACACACACACACACACACACACACACACACACACACACACACACACACACACACACACACACACACACACACATATATATATATATACAGGAACATACAGACACACACATACTCACACACACACACAAGCAGCCGGAGCAGGGCTAGTCAGCATCACCCCTAGGGGTCAAAACAGGAGGATACATACTATCTGCTGCCAAATACTGAGCTGTCAGAGGTGTACAGACACTTCCTCTGCAGTACCTGGCTCTGGTGGGCCTAGACTGGGGATCACACGACGGCCAGTGGCACCCACCACAGTCAAAGGCATATTGTTTTAAAACGCAATTTCGGGGTGACTCATGGATACACTTCTCATCGTGAGAGCTCGGTGGCTCCCAAATCAACTGGTCTCCCACCACCTCGTATCCGTGGCACAGCGGTATTGGCTAGCCCTCCCTGCTGGCCCATCCCGTGCCCTCCAAAAGCTGGGGCTGGGCTCCGGCCTCCAGTGGTAAGGGTAGTGTGCCTGCTGGTGTGTGGCGTGCCCCAGGTTGACTGTTGCTCCACTGCACCGGAGCTTCTCTGCCGGTTATCCTGTCTGTGTAGATTGTCGGGACTGTCGCTTTCCGTCACAGTCCACTAAACGATATTTCGCCCGGTGCATATCCTCTCCCCAAGCTCTTTCTCCACTCGTCTCCTTTCTCCTCTCAGTCTGCCCTACTTTTGCACTCCGTACAATTTGTCACACCAACGCACTTTTTCAAACACCGACGCTCACACACATTCTGTCTCCTACTTCCAAACACCACCGTTCTCTCGTACTCACAGACAAATACGCACAGACAAACACGAACACACGTGCGCGCACACACACACACACACACACACACACACACACACACACACACACACACACACACACACACACACACACACACACACACACACACACACACACACACACACACACACACACACACACACATCTTAACAATGCTTTGGTTCTACCTGCCTGCAGGCACAGTGTACACTCCTGTGGTGTAAAGTTGAGATCTGCCCCGGTTAGTCTCCAGACTACTGTGAAGCTGGGAAGTAACCAGGAGTCATTTAGAGGTTGATAGGCATAACACGGGAGGGACGGGAAATTAGGTAGAAAGGACAATGGAAAGAGAGAAAGAGAGGTTCAGGGAGAGAGGGAAACACAAGGAAGAGAGAGGAATAGACAGAGGGATAGAGAGAGCAAGGCCTACTTTCCTGCATGTGATCTAGGCCATTATCTGTGTTAGCCCTGGTGGGGCTCCAGGAAGCTCTGTGGATCTGGCAGAACAATAGCTTTGATGAGTGTGTGCATGTGTGTGTGTGTGTGCATTTGTTAAGTGTGTGTGTTGTGTGTGTCCCCATTATGTCTCTGACCGTTTCTGTCTGTGTGCCTAGGCATGTGTTTACAGTTTGTGTACATTTGTGGAAACATGACTGTAATTTCCAAGTACACAGAATGGGATGTTAAAATATCCATTAGAATCTGTAGAGGAGGTCTGAGTGAGTACTCCGCGTGCATGTGTTGCATGTGAATGTTTGCGTGTGTCGTGTGTGGTTCTCTGCGTGTAAGAGTGTGTGTATATGCATGACTCCTCACGTGCAGATGTGCGCTCACGCTGTATCACTCCCCTCGTCAGTCAGGCCCCCTCTCCACCGGCGCCCTGGGGGCCTTCATTATGTAAGAGAAACAGTGCTGCCGAATAGAGAGAGACAGGCGGATAGGCAGACAGGCAGGGGGACAGAACGACAAGCCCACAGACGGGCTGGCGAACACCAAAAACATGCCGTCAGACAGAGAAACAGCCAGCCGGACAGGCAGACATGCAAGCAGGCAGACAGGCAGGCAGGCAGACAGACATGCATGCAGGCAGACATGTAAGCAGACAGGCCTAGGATAACTCTGCCATCCCGATGCCTGTCTGCCTGGGCATTCATAACACTTAGCAGACAGCATAGCCACTCATGTATGCACGCACACCCACACCTAATCTTTACGCATGTCTGCACACGTCTCATGCACGTATGCGCGCATTTCACACGCACACACACACACACACACACACACACACACACACGCAGATGTGTGAGTCCACACAGTGTGAGTCCCTAACAGCAGTGTGTTTAGGTCCTGTGAGTGTACAAACCACTAAGATGGAAGGTAGGGCTGTTGATGCGGCCATGTCGTTTTCAGGCTTTAAAGATGGCTTTAAAGTAAATGGCTCTGGGGTGAAATATTGGAAACACAATGAAGAAAGTTCAGCAGTTGACTAAACAGGATGTTCATTTCTCTCTCATTCTCGTCCCTCCCCTGCTGTTCTCACACCTCTTCTTGCTTCTTCTCTGGCACTTTCTCACTCGCTGCTCCTCCTCCTCCTCTTTCTGCGTCCCTATCTTCCGTCACCCTACTCTCCCTTCCTCAACCTCTTGATTCTCACACACTCCTCCGCCTCTCTCCCCCCCTCCCCCCTCCTCGGTCTCCCCCTCCTCTCGCAGCGGTGCCCTTCCCCCTGAGCCACCGGCTCAGCATGAAGGAGGTGTTTGACGGGGAGGGAAAGCCCCGCGTGGACCTCCTTAAGGCCCACCTCACCAAGGAGGGCCGGCTGGAGGAGCCGGTGGCGCTGCGCATCATCAACGAGGGCGCCGCCATCCTGCGCCAGGAGAGGACCATGCTGGACATCGAGGCGCCCGTCACAGGTAGGATTGGAGGGGGGTCGGGGTCCGGAGAGGCTTTTTGTCAACGTGGGTGGGTGGTTTATTGTCGCTGGGAGAGAAGGAGAGGGGGGATGAGATGAGATGCCGAGCGCAGGCATGCAGCCTGACCAACCACAGGAACAGACGGGAGAAACGAAAAGAGGGATGATGGATTGAGCAAGGGACGAGAGAGGGCGGGGGACATGGGGAGGAGGGTGCAGCCCGCTGTTTACTGGACATGGGAAGAGGATGAGTTGGAGGGAGGGGGAATGAGGAGTCAGGGAAAAATAAGGAAAAGGGGGCGGGGGAGGTGGGGAGGGGGAATGCAGAGAGATTGGTAATTATGTATTCATCAGAATCCATTTGCAGATTCATTTATCTGCCCTGTGTATCTGCACCGTGTTAATAGGAACTGTTGTTCCGTCTCACTTGGCTGGGAGAGTTCATTTGCAGTGTTTCCATCGGCGCGGCGCTCCCCAGCCCGCCTGGGCCCTCTTCCTCCACGTAGAGCCCAGTGGAACCCCAGGCGACTGGGCTGAATTTCACTGAGGGCACCCGCCAGTGGAGGGAGCTCAGGAGCAGCCGGGGACCATGTTGGTCATGGCAGCAGGCAGTGTGACAGAGGAGAAAGATACAGAGACAGAGATGCTTGTTAGCTCCAAAAGGAAACCAGTGAGAGTCGGCTGTGTCTATTTGAGGGCTTGCAATTTTTTCTGTCTCTCTTCTGTTCCCCCTCCCTCTATTGGTTTTTGCCTCTTTCTGCCCCCGTTCCAATCTCTCTCTCTCTCTCTCTCTCTCTCTCTCTCTCTCTCTCTCTCTCTCTCTCTCTCTCTCTCTCTCTCTCTCTCTCTCACCCTTTTTCATTTGCTCCCTCTCTCTGCTTGCCTCATGCAAATGTTAGCGGTGAGAGAATTCCGTGTGGGCACACATCCCACACAGCGAGAGAGAACATAGCTGGACTTTCACAGGTACACATCCCCAGGGACCAGCAGAGAGACAGGGAGCCTCAAACACATCCAGCCAGACAGGCAGTCAGGCAGCAAAACACAGCCAGCCAAACAGCCAGTCAGACAGAAAAGTAGATAGACCGACAGATACCAATACAGGCAGTCCAACAGACAGACTGTCTGAAAAACAAACAGACTGGAAGACAAACAGACAGACAGACAGACAGACAGACAGACAGACAGACAGACAGACAGACAGACAGACAGACAGACAGACAGACAGACAGACGCAAAACCAGACAGACAGACAGACAGACAGACAGGCAGGCAGGCAGGCAGGCAGGCAGACAGACAGAGCAGCAGAGGGACAGACAGGTACACAGCTTCCCACACACATCGCGGCAGCGAGCCAAGCGGGCGAAAAAACCCCACACCTATATGACTTTGTATCACCTCACTACATGGTGTTGGTATGGGACAGCGAGCATCACCACAGGCAGTGGGGCTGTCCCCCAAGTGACAGGGTCCTTCTGACGTGTCCTTGTCCTTGCAGTGTGTGGGGACATCCACGGTCAGTTCTTTGACCTGATGAAGCTGTTTGAGGTGGGGGGCTCCCCTGCCACCACCCGCTACCTCTTCCTGGGAGACTACGTGGACAGGGGCTACTTCAGTATCGAGGTGACAATACGACCGCACTCCTGCCTTCGGGCTGTTTTCTCTTTTCTTTTTGTCATCAACTACCTAAGGGAAGTTAGTTGTGCAAATCTCAGTAGCGCCTTTTCATAGCACTTAACGGTAAAATCAACATTTAAATGTCTCTTAATATGACACAAATATTTGCTTTCGCATATGATACGTACTAACTAACTAACTAACTAACGCACATACTGTTCAATCAATCATAGTTTTTCTGTGTGTGTGTGTGTGTGTGTTTTCTTCTAGTGTGTGTTGTACCTGTGGTCGTTGAAAATCCTCTACCCAAAGACACTCTTTCTTCTACGGGGCAACCATGAATGTAGACACCTGACGGAATATTTCACTTTCAAACAGGAATGTGAGTATCTCACTTGGGCGATTTCGTTCCCTCTCTTCCCCCGCCCTTACCCGATTTCTATCCTCTCTTCTTTCTTCTCCGAATCAAAAAGGCTCTTGTTCACGCCGTCCCCTCTCGTCTGTCTGAGCGTCAAGAAACATATTGTTTCTCTCATCAGTTGTCTGGCCAGAGTAACAGGGCTGATTCTGCGCTTTTTTCTTTTCTTTCCGTCATCCCTCTGTTGGTCCTCTTTGGCCTTTTTTTCCTTCAAATTCCTCCACCCCCCCTCCCTACATATCTCATCCCCTCCTTCCTTCTTTGGCTACATCCCTTTCTGCTCCATCCTCCGCTCTCGTTTGGACTCTCCCGTGGTGGAGTGAGTGTCCTGTCAGGGAGCAGGTGATTAGCAGCAAATTAATTTGGCCCTTAATGATTGGCCCAGGGACGTACTCGGCTGTGTTTGATTGGCCGGGGAACGAGCAGCCTAATTTCCCCTGGTGCTCATGGCGAATTGTGGGCGCCCTCAATTACCATCTGCTGTGTGTGTGTGTGTGTGTGTGTGTGTGTGTGTGTGTGTGCGTGCATGTGTGAACATGGTATTTTCATGGCTGAGAGAGAGTGAACTAGAGATAAAGTCTGCATGTATATGTATTTTGTGTTAGATTAGAGTGGTTGTGTGTGTGTGTAGATTTCTCTGTACAAGGGTATTTGTGCAGTGTGTGTGTGTGTGTGTGTGTGTGTGTGTGTGTGTGTGTGTGTGTGTGTGTGTGTGTGTGTGTGTGTGTGTGTGTGTGTGTGTGTGTGTGTGTGTGTGTGTGTGTGTGTGTGTGTGTGTGTGAAAAATGAGCTGACAACTGGGGAACTGAACTGGTGCAATGAGCTCTCTCCACACTAGGCAGATGGATGGGCTGACAAACACACAAAAGCGCAGATCTCAGAATATGTACACAAAAAGTTCATTAAAGTTCATAAGCTGCTCAATTTGACTTTAGTCTGCTCACCCTCCATGATAGAATGAAAATATATTGTATTTGTTTAGTCAGGCTGTACCAGATGCTTCGCAATTGCAAGCTCCCAACCCCATTACAAACAACAGATTACAAGAACAGACAGGTGTTTAATTTGTGCTGTGTCAGCCAGTGTCCTCATCAATAGCACCCAACAGGCTAAGCTAGCCAGCAGATAGGCAGACAAATGAGTTAGCGGCTAGTTAGCGAGCACAGAAAGGAAAAGAGGCAGAACGCTAGCTTCAACAACAGACACACACATATTTGCCACGCTAGTAATACCGTCACTGTGTTACTGTTAATCTAGCAACTAACATTTACAATGTAAAATAAATGAAGGAATATGCTAAAGAAATCAAGCAAGTTAAATGCTAAATGGCCATATGCTTGCCATCTCTTTGATCTTCATCTTACTCAGTGTATTGCAGTAAATTGCTTGAAACATGAGAACATTACCTCACTAACCCCTCCCCCTCTGTCCCCTCAGGTAAGATCAAATACTCTGAGCAGGTGTATGACTCCTGTATGGATGCGTTTGATTGCCTGCCCTTGGCAGCCCTAATGAACCAGCAGTTCCTCTGTGTGCACGGCGGGCTGTCGCCAGAGATACACACACTCGACGACATCAAAAAGGTACACACACACACACACACACACTCACACACACACACACACACACACACACACACACATATACGCACTGTGGTTTTTGCATGCAGCTGAGCTGTGGATTCTACTCTGCTACTCAGGCCCAGATGCACAAAAACACATACAACACTTCTGCCTATGCCATTGTTTCCATGGTGATCACTCCTCTGTGTAACAACGCCTTCCCCCTGTGGGGTGGTGGTTTCCATGGAGATACTCCTCTCTGACATCGTGTGGATGTGTGTGTGTGTGTGTGTGTGTGTGTGTGTGTGTGTTACTATATGCCTATATGCCGTTGTGTGGCTGCTTTGTATGTATGGGTGCAACTGGTTGCATTTCTGCATGTGTGTGTGTGTGTGTGTGTGTGTGTGTGTGTGTGTGTGTGTGCATGTGTTTTGTGTATTTGTGTGTTCTGTTCTGGGTGACCCAGTTGGACCGGTTCAAGGAGCCGCCGGCGTTTGGGCCCATGTGTGACCTGCTGTGGGCAGACCCCCTGGAGGACTTTGGCAACGAGAAGACCCAGGAGTACTTTGGACACAACACAGTCCGGGGCTGCTCTTACTTCTACAGGTACTGGACACACACACACACACACGCACGCACGCACGCACGCGCGCACGCGCGCGCGTATACGTCCGCCAAACACAGACACACAATAGGGTTGTGGATAGACACACACCGAGCGGGTAAGCCCGATGAAGTTCTTGGTATGGACTGTGAAGGCATGCTAGAGACAGCTCCCGGCCTGCTTCAGCACTTTGATCAATAAACTCAATTGGGATTTGTGGAGTAGACAGCGCATATTGGCTAGTTTAGTAACAGATCGCCCTCTCCCGCTCCCTCCCTCTCCTTCGCCTCTCTACCAGCACACAGAGTTCAGTTTCAGCATTAAGCGATATCCCACCATCCCGAGGGAAACAGCACTGTTCTGTTTCCATGACGACTGACTACTACTGCCAGCGAGATTTGGAGGGATATTAAAATACAGAACAGAGTCGGACACGGAGGGATTGACACGGAGAGAGAGAGAAGAGTAGCGAGGGAGAGAGACAGAGGAGGAGAAGAAAGGGGAGACAAATGCTGGGGCTTTGGAGGATGGAGGAGAGAGTTGGTTTAATGTACTGATGGTGATTGCACAGTCCATCACTCCACAGAGCAGTGCACTCCGCTCAGCGCCCACTTCTGGGAGCCTCCACAGCGGTCGACTCAATGTTACCACCTGGTGGTGAGATTCGGCATGATGCATGTGGCTTTGACAGCAGAGCTCTTTAAAAACCCAGTGGCTTTTCCCCACTGCTGTATCAAACCAAACTGCTCCGGGCCAGCCCACAAATACATCCACTATCTGAGCAGTGTTGGTGGTAGTTCAGCTCAGTGCGGCTATCCGTCGATGTAGCAAAGATCATCCTATAAATCCTATCACTCGAAGGGCTCCTCCTCGTAGCCATTCATGAAAGGTAGTGACCCAGCCTCTGTTCCTCAGTTACCCGGCAGTGTGTGAGTTCCTCCAGACCAACAACCTGCTGTCTGTCATCAGAGCCCACGAAGCACAGGATGCCGGGTAAGGAACTCGGACCCCCGTGTAGCGCTGCATCAGGCACTAAATTCTATTTTGTTTAGAATACGGTAAGATTCTTTCTTTTCTTGCCCCGCCACCCACTTCCTCTCTTCTGCAGGTACCGTATGTACAGGAAGAGCCAAACCACGGGCTTCCCCTCACTCATTACCATCTTCTCTGCCCCCAATTACCTGGACGTTTACAACAACAAAGGTCTGACAAACACGCGGACACACACACAAACACACACACACACACACACACACACAGTCACATACTAGAGTGCATATGCCTATGTTCTGTAAGCCAGCCGTGCAACAATATATGACTATACGCACACTCATCATAGCACCTACAGGACATCATAGAGACACACATGCAACCATAACTGTACGTTGAGGCTGCTGACCAGGTGTGTGTGCGCGCGTGTGTGTGTGTGTGTGTGTGTCCCACAGCGGCCGTGTTGAAGTATGAGAACAATGTGATGAACATCCGTCAGTTTAACTGCTCCCCCCACCCCTACTGGCTGCCCAACTTCATGGACGTGTTCACCTGGTCCCTGCCCTTTGTAGGAGAGAAAGGTCAACACACACACAAAGCATCACACACATTTAAAACACTTAGCTTGGCAGTCAACACATAAATAAATACCTCTTTTATTTATACCTCTGCGCATTTATTTATGTGCAGTTGGAGTAATACCAATATTCTCGTTCGAGAAGGCCAAATTCCTGTTCCGACAATATCCGACAAGGGCCTGTTTCAATGATACCAGCTGAACACACAGCCGGAGCCATGAGAGGCTGTGTGACTGTGTGACTGTGTGACTCTCCTTATGTGTCTTCTGTCCGGTGTTCAGTGACGGAGATGCTGGTCAACGTTCTGAGTATCTGCTCCGACGATGAGCTCATGAACGACGGCGATGAGATCTACGACGGTACGGCGCCCGCCACTCTATTTAGTCCAGTCTCGAACTAATGGTTCATCCTTTTGTAGAACCTCTCCGTTGATACTGTAATATGTATTATCTCCAATTGTAATGCTGAGATGTAACGGACAAAAAGTAAAGAAACAAAAAAAGACACAAAAAGCCTCTTGATAGAATATACTGTCTCATCTTTCATTGGCATTGTGTCTGACTCCACTGTTCAGCCAATGCAGCGGCAGCCAGGAAAGAGGTGATCAAAAACAAGATCCGAGCCATCGGGAAGATGGCCAAGATGTTCTCCGTTCTGCGGTAGGCGAACTTGTTCACAGAAGGATCCAGGGCTGCACTCATTCCGTCACGTGTGCAATAGCTACAGCAAAGGTAACTGTTACTCTCTTCCTCTTTCGCTCTCTGTGTGTCTCATCGTGCCTTTCAGGGAGGAGAGTGAGAACGTTCTGACTTTGAAGGGGTTGACACCGACGGGCATGCTGCCCAGCGGAGTGCTGGCTGGGGGCAAGCAGACCCTGCAGAGTGGTATGTAGAGTAGAGCTTGGACACCCACACACCCACACACAAGACGTATGCCCAGGAAGGAGACGCAGATACACTACCGACCTGCAAACACCCACACACACACACACACACACACACACACACACACACACACACACACACACACAGACATACACACACACACGAACACGGCATATATGTCTGAACTTTGTCTAGTTCCTGTTATCCTCCCTCCTCCTCTCCACTCCTTCTCTCCTTCCCGTTCTTTTTTAGTTTCTGTCAAACTCCCTTGGTCTACCTGCTTCACTGACTCACTCACTCCCTCCCTCACTTCAGTCTTCACGGCAGAAGACTACTAACTGCCGGGTGTGTTTGTGTGAACGCGTGTACGTGTGTGCGTGCACTTGCGTGGGTGTGTGTGTGGGGGTGTGTGAAGAAAGCTAACACCAGCTACGGAACATGCTAACACCAGGCACGCTCTGCCCCAGCAACGGCCTCCGTGCTGCTCTGAGGGTTATGCATGAGTAACACACACCCTCCTCTCTTTCTCCTTCTCTGTCTCTTCTCTGTCGCTGACCCTCTCTCCAAACCATCTTCACTCTCTCTCTCTCTTTCCTTTGCCATCCTTTATCTCTCTCTCCATCCCTCAGCTACCATTGAGGCCATTGAAGCCATCGAGCCCCTTACGGATGAAGAAGGTAAAATATCACTCATTCCACTGTGAGAGAAATCCAGTATGTTCGAAAGTGTGTGTGTGTGTGTGTGTGTGTGTGTGTGTATGTTTGTGTGTGGCATGGCCTCGTCCTTCCCATGCCCATGACGTCATAGACGTGACTTACCCACGATGCATTGAGCTGCTCTAACAGCTCTGTTCCATGATGAAGCCTAACCTCTGCTTCTCGCTCACTGCTCGCCACATACACATACTGTTCCTTCCCTCTCTCGGACCAAACGTGGGAAACACACACAGTTCTTATCTGGGGTTGTACAGAACTCCTTGCAGCTCTTTTTCTACCTCTATTGCTATCTCTGCCACACACACACACATCGACCGCTTAGAGCAGAGTGATTCAGCAGAGCGCTGACCTGCGTGACGACCTGGAGGCTGGCCGGGTGGAGGGGGCAGGTCGGCGTGGACTAGGGTTTCTGACGTTGCCCAAACGTGACCTTTGACCTTCAGCAGCTCATTAGGCTTGTCCGTTTTCCTGATCACGTGACTTTCAGGTGGCCTGCAGTTAAGACCTTATACGGGTCTCCTGTGGTAATATCCCCTGTGCGTAAAAAAAACCAAACAACTTTAAAAACACTTTCAGAAATTAAAAAAAGGATCACCCTGGGAATTCAGTCCAAAAGGTCATACTGACAATTGCTCTTTATTAGGCAAATATGACACAGTATCCGGTGTCTGGCATATTATGCAATCTATTTGATATTTGTATCTATTGGAGAATTGTGTGTGTAAGTTAGTAATGCTTCCTGTAGTGCTTATTTATAATCATGTGTTTTTATTGCATAAACTACTGTACAAACAGGAGTTTATGTATGTATGTGTGCTATTGTCTTAGAGTTACGTAGTAGCTGAGTATGTCTATTTTATATAAAGATGTATGTATGTCTACATCTGTGTAGTATGTAGTGGTGTCTACAGGGCCAGCTGTTCAAGACTCTCACTAATACTTCATGCCTTTTTCAAATTAAGACTTATTAGAGGCAGCAGCATACATTCTCGTTTCCTGGAATAGTTTTTTTTTTTTTAAACGACAGTGCCTTTTCAGCTGCGAAAAGGTTACATTTGAACAACTGGCACTGTACATAGGTCAATAGGTATGTGTCCTCTTGTACGTGGGGCGTGCCATTGTGAACCTACATTTGGGAAGCGCAGGGGGGGGGGGGGGGGGTGCTCACGTGGTGTGAGTGCGGGTGGGTCGGGTTGTGTGTGTGTGTTCTACCCTAACTATAAGCGCGCTGTGTTCTCTCGCCAGCCATCCGAGGCTTCTCCCCGCAGCACCGGATCAGCAGCTTCGAGGAGGCCAAGGGTCTGGACCGCATCAACGAGCGCATGCCCCCACGCCGCGACGGGGTCAACAGCGTGGGCCTCTCCATGGGGCGCATGAACATGGGCGAGCCCAACGGAACCGACAACAACAGCAATATACAGTGACACACACGTCCATTCCAAAAGGGAGATATGTGACAACACACACTCACCAACACACAATTCTACGCATACTTGACAAACAAGCATCTGTGTGGACACACAGATACACATACACACACACACACACACACACACACACACACACACACACACACTCACAAACACACGCACACACACTTGCCCGAACCCTTATACCTTCCTTTTGAAACCCAGCTGTATGTGTATGGCAGGACTATGCCATGGAAGGCTGAGTGAGACCTCTAACTGGACTCGACAGCTCAATCTAGAGAACTACAAGGCCCATCTATACCTGCACCACAGGAAAACAATAGAAGTACTCCAATGCAAAAAAGAGCTGTAGCGTTCACGGTGTGTAGTGGAAGGGACAGTTGGAGTGACCGTTTTTGTCCAGCATGGGTGCCGCTGTAGGGTGGGGGCCAGGCTGTGAGGGCGTGGTTTGGACAGCTGGTCTGGACGGGAGCGACACCCTGGTTATGAGTTCTGTCTCCTCTAAGCAACTTCACAGGATGTTCTATCATGCGACTTGCTGGCTCGTGTTAATAACTTTCTAAGGGCATGGACAGAGCGACTGGTCGTTGCACTTTGTGCGTGTCCATGTGTGCGTGCCTTGGCGTTTGTGTGCGTGTGTTTAAAATCGTAGAATGCCTGGCTGTGTAGGTGAACCACGTTTTCATCTACAAACATACAAGATCTTGGTGTCATTTTGCTACTAGCCTAAATGATAAATATAGTAATACAATAAGTGACAGGCACATATTAACTTATTTATCCTCCAAAGGTGGATTTGAAATGCAGTCTAATCTGAGCCCTCTCTCTCTGAAATCAGCTAGGAGAGAGTTTCCCAATAGCTTTGTAGCAAACACCACAATACCAGTCCGAGGTCAGTTTGTTGTCTTTAAAAATAATCTCTTGGGATTGCCCACACCAACCATGGTTCAGTTTTAGAAGTCAAACTAAACCACGGAAGGACTGTTGGCCAATACATCTGATAGCTGTCGCATCACCTATAGAAATGGAACAAATAGAATGGCGCATGCGAATGCAAGATATATGCTTGATGAAATGGAATATTATGGATGTATATTACTAAGTACTAATCTATTGACGTAAAGGTCAATTCTGTTTCTTCCATTTCTACAATATGCTGTTCTAATGTGCTATTCCTCTCTAGTCTCTTTTCCAAACCTGTGGTAGTGGGACCCTTGGTTTGTGGTCTTCTGTTCTACCTTGAAAATGGACTGTTTCAGTGGTGGGTCAGAAGAGACCCCCAGAAGTCAAAAGAAGGCTCTTTGTAAAGCATTTATAAACGCATCAGTGCATGCATGTTAAGTTCTTTAATAACAATGTGAGAAATTATATTTGTGCTGTGTTTCACTATGGTAAGAGTTTTCTTTTTCTCGCTTATTGAACTGGGGACTAATAATATTTGTTTTGTACGTAACTATTTTTTTCTATTCATTCGTGCTTTCTTTACATGTTTTGCCACTTTTCGGGGCTAGTCTTTGTTTCTTTAATGTTTCTTTGATGCTGTACAGACAACAGAAGAGAGGGAATGATTACGTTTGAGCTGCAGTCCTTGTTGACTCTTCGGCTCCCCTCTCTGCTTCATTGGTGTACAGGAGCTGTTTTTATGATACTGTTATTAAACTAGTCTCTGTAAATGGCATACTATCCAGAGGCACAGGCATCCAGGCAAGCCAAAGCATGACTGCATGGTTAACCTCTGCTGTTGAAGCCAATAAACAGCCAGGCACACGTGAGAAAGAACT
This sequence comes from Galaxias olidus, assembly GCA_026901105.3. Taxonomy (NCBI): domain Eukaryota; kingdom Metazoa; phylum Chordata; class Actinopteri; order Galaxiiformes; family Galaxiidae; genus Galaxias; species Galaxias olidus. The sequence continues at coordinate 6,940 of JAPMUY010006004.1, read as the reverse complement.
GGCCCTGTGTCTCCACACTTGAAAGACAAGTGCACTATCGTATCATTGATTGAAAAGTATTGTTATTTGATAATCCATTTATGATTCTGATTATTCTCTTTGTTATGAACGTTATTATTCTTTCTATAATCTCTCTGCTGGTTGCTCTCCTGTTGCGTTCTCCTCCGCTGGTCTTGAATCAGACCCATTCGGAGACCCTGTGCCATAGAGTTAGTGCCACGATTCTCTCGCTGTCTCTCTCTCTCCCTCACAATCTCTTGCTCACTCTCTCATTCTCGCTCCTGCCTCCATCTCTATTTATCACTTCAACTTTCTCCATCTCCCCTCTTTTGCGCTTTCTCTCTCTCTCTCTCTCTCTCTCTCTCTCTCTCTCTCTCTCTCTCTCTCTCTCTCTCTCTCTCTCTCTCTCTCTTAGTTTCCTATCACTCACACACACTGTACGCATGCCCTATGGGACAAACCACTTTTTTTTTACTCTTGAATAAAATATGCATGAACCTTTGGTATGTATGCTTTTGTTTTTATATACCTGACACACTCAAATACCCACCCCCGCAACCTACAGATGCCACCTCAAAGAAGACATTCCTTCCAAAGTGGCTAATAGACTTAGAACCAGTTTACCGTCATTCTCAATCGTCCTTTGTTTTCTATTGTATTGCACACATGTACACTGAAGTACAGAGGAAACTGGAACTGCTGCAGTTGTGGCCACATCCTGCATCCTGTCTTCACTGGTGAAATAGCTGAATTCATTTTACTAAAGAAACTATCAATGTATTTATATATTTTTTTAAAGTGGAAGATTGTCCTAGTTTAGCTAATAACATATTCTTGTTCAATTAGATCCAGAATTAGAATTTGTGTTAAAAGAAAACCCTGTCCCTCATTCTTAAAGAGACTTACTCAAAAAGCTCACCTATAACTCCCTCAGAAGTGGTCTGGTTTGGCCCACTTCTGCGTCCTCCTCTCTGGTAGTAAAGTCACTAGCCAAGCAGTGGTGCCCTGCGGTGTAAGTTACATTAGTCAAATATACACTGCAAAAAATGGATATCCCAAAATAAGTAAAAATTTACTTAGATTTAGGTAACGTTAACTTGGATTAAGCAAATTAACTTGCCAGTGGAGTAAGATAATTTCACTTAACAAGAGTTCTTGAAACAAGATGAATATTCCAACATTCACAAGTCTTAGGAAGATAATTATCCTTATTATATGAAATATTAGATTGGCTTGATACAAGACATTTGGTCTTGCTTAGATTGCATTTTTTGCAGTGTAGATCATTGCTTTTAATGATGGCATGTTGGTATCCACCAATTTATTTCTAGTTCAAGAATTGCATCTTTGTAGGCACTTCTTTTTCGAAAACATTGCATTTGTAAAAAAAAAAATACCTGTAAAGTATTTCCATGCTTTCGCCACTGCATTGTATTTCACCACAGCGTTATTTTATTGACATGCCTTCTAAACAATTACATAATTTGTCGAAATGTATATAAGCACACACACGAACAATAAAGCATTGTCTCAGACGGTTAATCGTTTAGGTAGTACAGCATCATAATCTCATATGGGATCCATCTTTAAAGTCTTGTGAGACTAGACATCTTGCTTATTCTCATGTGTTACTCTAAACCGAAAATGAAACCCTTTTCTATTGGATTTATAAACCTGAAGGAGAGTGAGGTGGGACAGACAACGTGTTCATCTTCAGTTGGGCTCAGAGACAAGGTACGTGCTTGCTTACTTCATGAAGCTCTATTTTAGGGAAGGCCAAAACGAGGTTTCAATTAAGTTAATTAAGTAAAGGATACATTATAATAGACTTGTAACCAGCAATGGCGCTAAATACACCAGTTAACGCCATCCGAATAACCCACCAGAACCAGAAAGGTACTAGGCTACTTACATTATAACCGTAGCGGTAGGGCTGTTTTCTGACAGTAAATTAATTGGTTTTGTTTTTGTCCCGTATTGCACTTTTATTTCACGTAGAAAATAGTATTTCGTTGTTTTCACTGAAAATACAATTAGTATGTATTTTAGATGAGAAAACAAACAAACAAAACGGCTGTTCATGATGTCACCGTATAAAAACCGGTCATATCTTCAAATTGACTAACATAAATTATTGTGATTTCTATTAACTATTACACTGCAAAAAAATTATTCTTGGCCCTATGCAGCTCATGTAAGCTAATTGTTTACTTACATTAAACAATTTGTACATTTTACTTGATATTTAATGCTGTTTTCAACGCAGTGCATCTATTAAAGACTGCGGCGGCAGAAGAGGGGAGCGGGGGCTGGGTGGGGCGACTCAGATTCAGGATTTTTTTATGAGGCAGAAGGAGAAGATTACATTTTTAGGATTTTAACAGAAACAAAAATGTTGCAGAAAAAAACACAACAGACATGATTAATACGTTTAAGCAGAATATAAAACGTCTGGAGGGGTATGCACACATTTTTGAAGTTTACAAAACAAAATTTCTTTCTAAACTTGCCCAATGAAAGTTGCCCTTTAAGATCAACAACATATTTTAAAGTGAACCAACGAGCACAGAAGATAAAATTGATTCTAGTATTTTCTTTGCTCGAAGAACTGCATCATGCAGCTAACCTACAGGTAAGCGCAATTGCAGCAAGGTAGTGTGGGATATAAGTATATATTCTACATATTTCGTGCGATTTTGTCCTGTTAAAATATATTTGCAAGTATTATTAATGTGTAAGGTCTGTGTTAATATAGATTCATTCGCAAAGGTTCACTAGTGTCACTACTGTGGACCACTTGACATGTCTGACTGTCGTAATTATAATGAAAAAAATATCCACATGGAAATTCTAAGTTGTTACTTTGAATCATGAAGCTAAGCATTAGCTCTACTTTAACGCACAACGTAGACATCATATTCATCCGTTAGGAAACCAATGTACACTGCTGTCAATGCGCATTTCAATTACAAATTTGATTAATTAGAAATGTATACATTTCAAGTTAGTGGAACTCAGTAAAGTTAAAAAAGTGATCTATGTTACTTATATTTAGTAAGTAACTAATGTAACATAGGAACTTTACACATGGGTTCGTTTGATGGAATTAAGTTGGTTCTAAGTAATTTTTTGATTTACGTATTAAAAAACGTATAACTTGTGTTTAGATGTTTTTTTTGTTAATGTTCACTTCTATGATATTGCTGTACACTACAGACTGAAAACATTTACAAGACAAATTAGCCTATTTGTTTTCCCATTTAGGCATGTATTGAAAAATATATTTGCCTTGCAAATCAATTGGATCCCTTTAAAAGTTGTCAAGCTAATCTGAATGACATTTAATACATTGAGTTGTATGTGGTTACTTTGTCAGTGACATTAGTTGTATGGGTTATAGGCTCATATTATACATGAAAAGATATCGCTTTCAAATCAATCATCAAAGGCTCTCTCTCTCTCTCTCGCTATCTCTCTCTCTAGTGTGACCTATCACGACTTGTCTCTCTATCTCTCTCTCTCTAGTGTGACCTATCATGACTTGTAACCTTGTCCGTGAGTTTTCAGATGCAGCCGAGAGGAGGGGAGGAGTCTCTGGTCCCTCAGCCTCGTGGCAGTCTGCCGAGCTGGTGTGCTTCTGTGCTGGCTGCCGTGACAACAGTTGCAATGTGGCTGCAAGCCTCAAATCACCTCATTGGGCTGATCACCTTGGCAATGCTCATCCTGACTATAGGGCCTGTACTCCATGGAGTCTGTCTGCTGGCAGAGGAGATGCTGCACCATAGGACCACAAGATGGAGGTGGACCACAAGATCTCACCCGACAAGCACAGAAATAGATTTGAATACCCCCCCTTTATTGTCATGGAGATTTTGATAGGTGACTGTCTGTCCTCAGTTAAACTGTCTGATTCCCGGTCCTCTACCTCTCCCCTCCAGGTACCGTGGTGTAAGGGCCCTGCTCCGGGTATTGTTAGGCTGCCTTGGAGGACGGACCCTGCAGGGGCTGGGCATTGCTTGTCTGCTGTCGGTGCTGACCCGGTGTACCTCTCTGCAGGGGAACCAGTGGAGCCTGGTGATCTTGGCCTGTGCCCTCTACCCCCTGCTCAAGACCTTGGGAGTACTGGTGAGACAGCATGACTCTCCCTACTGACATGGCCCTTAGAAACTCACTCTAGACTTCATTTAAAACGGGGGGCATGCTATTTTCTCTACTCCTGAACAGAGGGAGTATTATGGGTTTATGGAAACCGTATGTGATCCATGTTGTTGCAAACTTCTTTGAGGGGAGGGATATCCAGGGAATTTAATGTCACCTTGACTGTTAACTCCACTATCATACGCAGATATGGTTTGTGCACTTCACTCTTCCCTTCCATCTTTTGGTGAAAGTGTTTGTGGTCTGAAGTCACCCGAGGTATAGAAGCAGCTGTGAACGCTTTCTGTCTCTTCCTCAGTCTCACTCTCTGTTTCAGCGTCACTCACATGCAAAGGATTAACAGCGGGCTGCCTGCTATTTATGACTTAGTCAGTGATTCACTCTCTCTGATGCAGATAGCTCTGTACTCCAGCACAGCCATTACTGGTGGCCTGCCATAGTTGTGGTGGGGGGGGGGGGGGGGGGGGACACTTGTCATCCAGTTCATACTGGTCTTAATGAAGGAGCCGAAATCCCAGCTTTTATTATGGGGTGTGATTTCGTCAGACAATTTCCTCCAAACACACGAGCAACATCTGCTGTTGGAGTGGGCAACCATGCACAGGGCAGAGTTTATGAGCAGTACCATAGTTTAATAACCTGTTTATTCAATTAAAACATAAAATAGTAACCTTTCCTTTAACATATAGTATTGCAAATGCAAAATGTGGACCCGGAATTGAACTTGGAAGTTCTGGTCTCATCCCACTTGGGTTCAGCCTAAGCAGGGTTTCTCCACACTGTTCTGCAGGGACCCTGTGAGGTGGAGCTGTCGGAGGTCTGCGAGGGGAGGAAGATGAACGTGGCCCACGGCCTGGCTTGGTCCTTCTACCTGGGCTACCTCAAACTGGTGCTGCCAAGTCAGTATATGGCTCCCCGACACTCTCACACAAACACACAGACTCGGACAAGCACACACACACACACACACACACACACACACACACACACACACACACACACACACACACACACACACACACACACACACACACACACACACACACACACACACACACACACAGCATATATTTCTCTTTAAATGGCATATATGCATACTTTTACATTTTAGCAAACACAGCGCCACATTAGAAAATATTTGGTACATGTAAACACACACATTAATACACATGCCTTGTCCACGCCTAGGTTTGATCATGTGTGTGTTATGTTTGCGCCTGTACCCAGAGCTGGAGGTTGCCATTGCAGCCTTCCGAGACTCACACCTGGACGATCCCTTCAGGGCGCGGGGCTCTAGGAAACTGCTCATACTCATCCCTCTAAATGCAAACATCGCTCACAAGTTGGAGGACGAAGATACCAACATTCGTTTCTATGACAGTCTGTCCAACCAAGAGATCGACCGCGGAGGCGTCAAGGGGCGGGTCTACAAGCATAGCGTCTACACAGTGTTGAATGACATGGGGCAGGTAGATGGAGTGACAGTGGTTTTCCAGTGCCATATCATATATTATCAGTGTGTTTCTCATCATTGTCTCTTACTGTTACTGTCTTCATTTTACACTTTTCCCCATAGTCTTTCATTTTTGTCAATGTACTTACAATTTATTTTCTAGTGCCCTCATGCCACTCAGAATGTTGAATAATAGAGTGCTAGTAATAGGAATAACAGTTTTGTTGAATGTTCTACCTTGTCGTTGATTACTTTAGATGTCCCGAATAGTCAAATTTTTTAAACAATTTGGGTTGTTTGAAGATATGTCAGCCAGTCCACAATAGGTTAACCACAAAAGTTTGCCATTATCGATAATGCTACCTTGATTATGCGGGGATATCTTAAAACAACCCAAGTGGATTTAAAAACTATTTTGACAAGTCAAGATATCCCCAGAAAAAAACTGAATAGGACGAAGAACAAAAAACAAACAAAAAAAACTGAATTTTAAGTGAGACCGATGCCTTAGCAATGGCGCTGTCTAGCGGACAGTAAGATAAGCTGTATCAATTTCAGACCTAAGCACAAATCACCCTAACAGTTTTTCTCTCTTAGTGAAGTTTAGAGACATATTTCATATCTCTGTATCTCAGGGAGTTTACTGGTATAAATTACATATAAAAATCTAAATCTAAAGTCAATAACTTATTAATTTCAAAGTTATCAATCAAAAGAAGAAAAAGAAAAAAGAAAGAAAAAAAGGAGAAAAAAAAACTAGTATCCACAGACCTAAGGGGCAGCAAAAACCCTTTTGGGAAAAAAAATGCAAGACCCCGACCTCTAATCATAGACGATCTTGACATCATCAACTCGGCGTGGCATACTAGTCCCAGAAAACATATCAGTTATCCGATATGTCAAAACCATCAGTCAGAAATGGGTGAATTCCCATCCTGAATGCTGGATCCTCCTTGCTAGGGAGGACAAGTGTTGCCTGAACTGCTGCTCCTGAAAGGCGGCCCATGAGTGCTTTGACACAGGCCACCAGACAGACACAGCAGAGGAAACCTATGATTAGCACAACAGCAAATTGCATTATCATGTCATTATCATTATTAAGATCTCCGCCCGGACATATTCAAATCATGTGAATGACATTCAGAATCAAGAACATGTGTATGGCCAAAAACAAACATGGCCAAACTTCACAATCTCCTATAGAGACACTTTAATAGATTTCTCAGTATGTGTGTAGATATAGATGTAGATGAAGATATTTTACCACCAACTCGGATGTAGTGAACTTCAACACACACGAAATATACTAGGAAAAAGAGCAACAATATA
>JAPMUY010006003.1:0-43807 GCA_026901105.3 Galaxias olidus | reverse complement strand
GCTCAGCCCTCTCTTTACCCGAGTGTCCAAGACATACGGCCGCAGGTCTGATGATACGACGACAAAGTCGATCCTCGATTTGCGACCTAGGGTGCTCTGGTACCAGGTACACTTATGAATCTCCCTATGCTCGAACATGGTGTTCATTATGGACAATCCATGCCTAGCACAGAAGTCCAACAACAAAGCACCACTCCGATTCAGATCGGGCAGGCCATTCCTCCCAATCACCCCTCTCCAGGTTTCTCCATCGTCACCCACATGGGCGTTGAAGTCCCCCAGCAGAACTATAGAATCAGTAGATGGTACCCTTTCCAGGACCCCACACAGCAACTCCAAGAAGGCCGGATACTCTGAACTGCCATTTGGTGCATAAGTACAAACAACAGTCAGAGCCTTTCCCCCCAGCAACTCGCAGTCGCAAAGAGGCGACCCTCTCATTTACCGGGGAAAATTCCAATACAGCGGCGCCCAGCCGGGGACTCGTCAGAATCCCCACACCTGCCCGGGGCCTCTCACCCTGGGCGACCCCGGAAAAGAAAAGAGTCCAGCCCCTCTCCAGGACTTGGGTTCTAGAACCAGAGCTATGCGTCGAGGTGAGCCCAACTATGTCTAGTTGGTACTGCTCCACCTCCCGCACTAGCTCCGGTTCCTTTCCCACCAGAGAGGTTACATTCCACGTCCCTAGGACCAGTCTACGATGCCAGGGGTCAGCACGCCTAGGTCCCCGCCTATGCCTGCTACCCGATTGGCATCTGTTATTGTCCATATTTAAATAAAATGGTTTTATTGAACACACATTGTACATTTTAGTGTCTTTTTTAAGTAGATTAAGTTTCATTCTGTTAACACAACTGATCATGATTGAGGAGAAGTGGTAGGGAAAATGTCAAGTTTTCCTCCATCTATATGAAAGTGATTAAAAATTCTGGTGTGAGTGAGGTAAATATGGTGGCCAAAGAATAAAGTATTAGTCTGAAAGCTTCTTGATAAAGGCTGATTCAAATCACATAATCATAGATATTAACGCAATTTGAGAGAACTACTTCTTTTCTTCATATTGGTATGTACTATTTAGATGTGTGATAAACCTAGCAAACGTTTAAGCATGTCGACTTCATATTTTGGAACAGATTAGATTTTTTTTACTAATTCCATAATTCTGTACGTTTATACATAGCCTACTTCACGTTTCTACCGGGAGGAAGAGCCATATTGATATATGGCTCAGCCTCCCGGTAGAAACATGAAGTATGTATTAACGTACGTGATTGGCTGAAAGGGAAAGTCATATCTGATTGGCTACAGAGCTTCCTCATTTATTCGTGAGTCGAGCTGTGGCAAGAAGCTCTCAAAAATCCACACATGAATACGATATGATCCACAAATGTTAGGCACTTCACAAATGCAGAATCGGCAGGTTTCAAATAAATGTTACCGCTTTGAGATTTTTTTACATTTGTTTAAACCTTAAGATATGTGTAAACTACGTAATTTATATATACATCTCTAAAAACATTTGTGAATTGATATGCATTTATTTGTGAACAGCATCACTTATAAATAAATCACAAAAAACTATTTGTGAATCCTTATACATTTATTTGTGAACCACGCAATATATATATTAATCAGGAAATATGTTTATGAATTGTTCTGCATTTATTTGTGATTATTGATGGCTATCTAATTCCATACATTTGCTTCTTTCCTTTCGTAAAGGATGGTCCAGTGTATCCAATGCTAAAGTACACAAGTTAGGAAGCATTGAAGTGCCTTTCCTTAGCACTTCTAACAGTACTTATTATGGCTGCCACTTAGACACTTCCGGGTCATTTGACTCAGGAACCTTCCTAAGCAAAATAAGGAATTCGAACTTAGCCTAGGTCTCAACATGAGCACCATAACTAATGGTTTCCTTTTGTCCACCTTTTCTGACACTGTAGAAGCAGACAGTGTCTTCCCTAAACTGAATCTCCAAAATGTTTGCAATCTCTTTCAAATATAAGATGGTGATGAGTGGAAAACATACTTGACTTAAATCCTTAAACTATTTATTATTATGTACTAAAACATATTTGCCGTGAGCATACATACCATCTGAAGGTCGTCAATACGAGTGTTGACTCCAGCAAGCATCTCCTTCCTCTCCTGAGGAGTCTCAGGACAAGGGTAGAGAGAAGCACGGAAACTAGAAACAGGAAAAATCAACCACCACTATTTACAACCCTCATAAAAACAGTTGAGAGAAGATATGGCTTTATACTAGAAAATGGTTAGGCTTGCCACAATGTCTTATACCCCTTTCACACAGACAACCCGGGTCTTACCAGGGTCATTGAACATGGGTCCGACCTGCGTTGGCCCCTTCAGACCGCACTTTTGTCACGAGAAAGACCCGCGACGCCGTTCACACACATAATCCGGGGTTACAAGATACTTCCTTGTACGTCAATGCTGAACAGATGCATTGCGTTGCCACGTCATTGAAAGTGGACGTTTCTGCCATCATTATTGTTTTGGGTTGAAAGAGTGGAGATCGCGGTACACAGTTGCAGCATACCTTTACTGTTTAATGAAATGATTCACCCAGCATAGTCAATTTACAGCAGAACAAAGTCACTTCACCCACATCCTTCGAACAGCAATGATAGTGTTAAAAATGCTTTTGGACGACCGTGTTGTTTATTAAAGAGAAATGACATTGACCTTAGCTAGCCATATTGTTGCTTCTTGTCGCATTTCACACAACGTATGTTAAATACGGATGTGCCGATCCTAAACCACTGAGGTTTCTTGGTCGAGTAGGTTGCGTAGCCCTTTCACACCAAAGGCGAGTCGAGTCCGACCCGGGAATAACTCAGGTCGCAGACCTGGGTCGAAAAGTGCTCTGCAACTGAACGAAGAGCGAACGCAGCATTTTTACCACCATCGCAGAACGAAGGATGTGGGGAAGTGACTTTCTTCTGCTGTAAATTGATGTGGCCGGTGTGAAAAGCCTGGCACATTATGGGAAAGGTGCTCTGCATCTGTAGCTAATCGGGTTCACATTGAAATTTAAGGGGATTAAGGCTAGATTATAAATGCCACTTGCAGAATCAAGAGATGGCCTAGTAAGAACAGCAGTAAAAAGAGGTAAACTGAATCCAAAAGAAGCAGTGCTGCAGAAAAAAGCAGCTATTAAACATAGGACATGTACTACAAGGAAAAGGAGGTTTTGGACTTGGCACAAGTAAACAGAGATAAGGAAAATCAGTTCTTTCTGATGAACACTAATTTGTGATAAATCATATGTAAGCAACATGAAGCAGCAAGTATCGCAAAAGCTCTCTCGCGAGCCAAATAAGGGTGATGGAGGAACAGGGAAAGAGTAGAGCAGAGACAATTTACGGGATAAGGACTGTGTGAGATGAAATTTACAATAATTAGCTTTATGTTATAACAACATGTTATGTACACTGTAAAATTTTTAAAGTTCAGAAAACTCCAAATTTCAAGGCAATTTACTGCACTTGAAGCAGACCAACTCAAACTCCTAAGTTTTTCAGAAAACCACTATAGTTGTCCATTAATTATCTTTTGTTCAAAGTTTAAGTTTTACAAACTAAGAATCTCAAAAAACAACTGTTGTGCCAACTAATTATCTTTTGTTCAGATACTGCATCTTTCATATGTACAAAATAGGGCTGTCAATTAATCGCCCAACTTCGTTGCTTCTGTGCACATGGTCTTCATCCTCTTGGCATTCTTCCTCTCTAGGTCGCTGAGTATATCTCCAATCTCTCGAAGTGTGTCTTCCATCTTGAGAATCCCACTTCTGACACCAATGTGGCGACCTTCGGCTGCGTCACCCAAGATTAGTGATGTGACGTTTGCAAACGATCCGATTCTTTTCAATGGCTCTTTGGTACGCGCGAAGGGACCTGAGTTGTAACTGTGAGAGCCGTTCTTTTTATCATTCTGCCCAAATGTCACTGTCTGCCCTAGACCAACAGCAACGAAAACAACAGTGTGTGCTTACTGACAAAACGACGTGGTTCAAAACGTCATTGTAGTTGGGTTAAAACAACATCTCTGACTTTGGAGCGCATTATCAGGTTAAAAAAGTAAATTAGAGAAGAGTTCTAGCCTTCTAGGTATATTGATACAGTGGGCTACATGTTTTGTAATTTTAAATGTTGCATTTATGGCATCATCAGTCTGCGACCTGCAGCACTCATTGGATCGGTTCGCAGCAGAGTGTGAAGCGGCTGGGATGAGGATCAGCACCTCCAAATCTGAGGCCATGGTTCTCAGCAGGAAACCGATGGATTGTCTACTCCAGGTAGGGAATGAGTCTTTACCCCAAGTGAAGGAGTTCAAGTATCTTGGGGTCTTGTTCTCGAGTGAGGGTAAAATGGAACGAGAGATGGGCCGGAGAATTGGAGCAGCGGGTGCGGTGTTGCAGTCGCTCTATCGCACCGTTGTGACGAAGAGAGAGCTGAGCCAGAAGGCAAAGCTCTCAATCTACCGGTCTATCTTCGTTCCTACTCTCACCTATGGTCATGAAGGGTGGGTCATGACCGAAAGAACAAGATCGCGGATACAAGCGGCGGAAATGAGTTTCCTCCGGAGGGTGGCTGGCATCTCCCTTAGGGATAGGGTGAGAAGTTCAGCCATTCGTGAGGGACTCGGAGTAGAGCCGCTGCTTCTTTGCGTAGAAAGGAGCCAGTTGAGGTAGTTCGGGCATTTAATAAGCATGCCACCTGGCCGCCTCCCTAGGGAGGTGTTCCAGGCAAGTCCAGCTGGGCGGAGGCCGCGGGGCAGACCTAGGACCAGGTGGAGGGATTATATCTCCACACTGGCCTGGGAACGCCTTGGAATCCCCCAGTCAGAGCTGGTTAATGTGGCCCGGGAAAGGGAAGTTTGGGATGCCCTGCTTGAACTGCTACCTCCGCGACCCGACCCCGGACAAAGCGGATGACAATGATGATGATGCATTTAAGGCAAGGAGACTTTAGGTAACCTTACACATTTCCTACAGAGGGTACATTTAAATGAGTAAATTTCCTAACAAAGCAGTGGGATATGGTGTCACCTTGTGTAATGTTTACAATGTGGATCATTTACATTAGGTCTGGCAGTACAATTAATTTAGTGCTGTTAAACCTAGTCCACAAATGTGAAACTAAATTATATTGGTGGGGTGTCAAAATGAGTATTCTAGTGATTATTTCATAGATAAATATATTAACCCCACCCCCTAAAACAGGAGGATGAGCCGTCCTTTCGAATGGCTCTTAGAAAGAAAAGGAGCCATGAAATCCAGCTCCCTTCAAAGAACCATAATTCTCATTGCTATTTAAGATTAACACAAGACAATGCTACAATGCAGGAAATGAGCCACTTAATTGCAAATAAGGACTCAAGTGAGCATGTCCAAACTAGCATGTCTATCTCACGGTCGGTCAAGGAGACTAGCCTATGTAATAATAATAATAATAATACATTTAATACAATAGGCGCCTTCCTAGACACCCAAGGTCACCGTACATGGCATAGAATGCAGAAACAATATATACAAATATATACAAAAATAGTACAATATAACATTTGCAATAAACATAAGACAGATACTGGGGAATTAAGGCAGGAAACAAGAAAAATATAGTAAAAAGTGAAGAGAACAGACTAGGAGTAAACGAAGGAAAACAAGTGGGTTTTGAATCGGGATTCAAAAATCTTAATGGAGTCAGAGTTTCGAATCGCAGAGAGAAGGGAATTCCAGAGAATCGGAGCAGCATCACTGAACGCTCTGTCCCCCATGGAGATGAGTCTGGTTTTGCAGGTGGTGAGGAGACCAGTGTCAGAGGAGCGGAGGGTATGAGAAGGCGTGTAGGGTTGGAAGAGGTCAGAGAGGTAGGAAGGGTCCATGAAGAGATTTATAGGTGAGAAGTAAAATTTTGAAGGAAATGCGAGATTTGAGCCAATGCAGATACAGAAGAGTGGGAGTGATATGCTGCCAAGGTTTAGAGCGAGTTAGAATCCTTGCAGCTGAGTTCTGTACATACTGGAGCCTATCCAGGGCCTTATTTGACGCCCCAAATAGGACACCATTGCAATAATCCAGGCATGAGGTGGCAAACGCGTGAATTAATGTTTCAGCAACTGCATCCGTTATTAGTGGTCTGAGTCTGGAGATGTTTCGCAGATGGAAGAAGGCAGACTTGGTAACAGCTTTTATTTGAGGTTCCATGGAGAGGGTGTCATCTGCATAGCAGTGGAAATTGAGTCCATGTTTTTGAATTATTTGTCCCAAGGGAAGCATGTAGATGTTGAACAGGATAGGCCCCAGGACCGCTCCCTGCGCTACACCCTGGCAGACTGGTGCACAGGACAACTGGGCCTTTCCTAGAGCCACCCGATGGTACCTGCCAGATAGATACGACCTGAACCATGCATGGGCAGCACCAGTGATATGCCCAGGAGCCTATCCAAGCGGTCAAGGAGGATTGTGTGACAGATGGTATCAAAGGCTGCTGAGAGGTCTAGAAGGATCAGCAGAGTTAGGTTGCCGGAGTCTGCTGCCAGGAAAAGATCATTGATAACCTTGACCAAAGCCGTTTCTGTGCTGTGTTTTGCCCAGAACCCAGATTGCATTGGTTCGTACAACTTATGATGAGACATATGGGACTGTAGTTGAGCAGCTACAGTCCGCTCCAGGATTTTGCTAATGAATGGAAGGTTGGAAATAGGCCGATAATTATTGAGGGACTCCGGGTCCAAACCCTGCTTTTTGAGAATAGGGGTGACCACAGCCATCTTCAGCTCTGTAGGGACAGAGCCAGTTGTGATGGAGGTGTTTACAATGTCTACAATGAGGGGGCAAAGAGTGGGCAGACAAGACTTGACTAGGGAGGTGGGCATAGGGTCAAGTGTGCAGGTAGATGATTTTGATCGAGAGACCAGAGCAGAGATAAACGCAGCATCAACAGGTTTGAAAGCATTGAGGCTGCATTTTATAGGCAGGGGCATTTCAGTGGCTACAGCCAGAAACAGAGTAGCAGGCATGGTTGAAGGCTGGAGCTGGTCATGAATAGCTTCAACTTTTGATCGGAAAAAATCCAGGAACCTGTTGCAGACGTCTGTAGACCCCAAGAGGGAGGAGTTATCCAGTGGACACAGATCGATAGTGTTGAAAAGCTTTCTAGGATTAGTTTTGCCCTTGTCGATGAGATCAGAGTAATATTTATTTTTGGCCTGATAGTGTGCATCCTTATATGTTTTGACATGATCTTTATAGATTTCAACATGAACAGTGAGACTAGTTTTTTTTGTTGAAAGTTTTTCAAGATGACGACCTTTAGCCTTCATAGAATGAAGCTCAGTAGTATACCAGGGAGCAGGTTGAGAAAATGACACCTTTCTTGACTTGAGGGGAACAAGTGAGTCCAGGGTAGAAGAGAGCAGGGTATTATAATGCAGTACATGGTCATCAACAGAGGACGTCAGAGGCAGGGGGAAGATTTGCATTTCAAGTTTGCTGGCAAGGGCAGCAGGGTTAATATTTTCTATGTTTCTATAAATAAAGGAGCGCTGCTCTCGCCTCCTTATGGCCGGTATTTTAACATCAAAGAGTATTGCTTGATGAAAAGAGATGGTAAGATCCAAGCCACGGATGTTGGAGGGGGCAGGGCCAGTGGAGCACACCAGATCTAGAATGTGGCCTTTAATATGAGTGGGAACTGAACACGCTGAGTGATATTAAAACAATCGAGTAGGGCAAGAAATTACATTGCAAATGCAGAGCTACAGGAATCCACATGGACGTTAAAGTCACCTAACAATAAAGTAGATGTTGACATGGTACAGACACTGGAAAGTAGTCACTTCAGACAGCTCAGAGAGAAACACAGAAGATCTTTTGGAGGCCTATAGACAAGCACCACTTGCGTTGCTGGAGAACCGACCAATTGGAATGCAAGGCATTCAAATGACGTCACATTGTTTACGGAAATTTGCTTAATCTTGAAGCCAGTACGATGGAGAACGGCAAGCCCACCACCGCGCCCTAAAGATCTAGGCTTCTGCAGATACACGTAGTCTGGAGGGGTAGCTTCATTGAGCAGCACAAAGTCATTAACTAGCTGCCAGGTGTCCGTTAGACACATGAAGTCAACTTCATGATCCTTGACAACCTCATTGATGAATAGAGCCTTGTTGTTAAGCGAGCGTGTGTTAAACAGTCCAAACCTAGCGGTGTTGTTGTGGCTTGGGACGAGATTGATGGCAAATTATAACAGTCCAATTTAACTATGGGTGTCAGATTGTTCAGGTTAGCACCCACATGTGTAGAAGTGGGTTTGTTGCAGATGCGCTTTTTCGTTCTGACAGAGGGAATGGAGTGCTCAGACTCTGAGGAAAAAAACAAGTGTCCTCTTCCGAAACGTCTGTGTACCTCATGTAGCCAACATGCACACTCCTTCTCGCTGGGCGGGTATTCGAATAGAGGGGGACTGGGTGACTCAGATTCAGGAATGTTTAATGAGGCAGAAGCAGATTAAATTTTTACGTATTTTGCATAAAAAACAAAACAGACATGATTTATACTTTGAAGCAGATTATTTTTAAATGCTTTATAAAACGACTGGAGGGGGACTTTAAAACAAGCCCAAAAAACTCCAGATTTTTTTAAGCGGCTTTAGAAAAAAAGAAGCCCAAATGTGCTTGTTATAAGCAGACTTGGCAACTCTGGACGAAACCCTCAGCAGTTGATTAAACCCCCTGCAGAATTGCTCTGTAGACCCCGTTCCACTGAGCTGTTGAAATGGGTATGTGCAAAGTAGTTGGCCTGGCCTCAACCAGAGTTCAACTAACATTTTCGCATTTTGCCAACATAGGTTATGTATTGTGGCCAACTTATAACATTACATTTAAAAAATGTAGTTAAACAATTACTTTGACATTGTAGCGACTTGGGAAAGATCAGGAGAGAATCACGTCCAGTCAACCCTTTAATTGCCGTTACTCAAGCAAAAAGGTCACACACCAAATGGATGAGATCTCTGATCTTATTCACAGACACACCATACACAGTCACGGTGTCACATCTAACAAAAGTACAAACCGATATCTGCGTTTGCAACATTTAATAACTCTTTACATAAACATGATATAAACATGAAAACAAGGAAACATTAAGAACCTACTGTTCATAACAATAAACACAGGTACTCGCCAGTCATGCTGGGAGTTACTCCCGATGCTACATTGTCCCCTCCAGCGTGCCACACATCCCGGCGACTCAGCTGCCCAATACAAAGTCTGCCAGGTGGCGCGTATGTTGCTCCTTTTGCCTTGGGTGTCGTGGTGTGGTCCCCAATGTACCATCACTCCCAGTGTCAACCATCGCGTTGGCCTGTCGATGTCGGAGTTGCTGCCCTGATTCCCGGAAACTGTTTGTTCCACTAACTTGGGTTGGTTGTCTCTTCTTGGTGCAGCCTAATTGGCCAACCTGATTGGTGTCCTCAGTGGGGGAATTGGCTGACCAGCTGGGTGGCAGTCTCCTCTTGGTGCCACCCAGCTCTAGTTTTCCAACTGCACTGTGTCGGGGCGACAGGGTGTGGAGGCAGGGCAGTCACGGGCGATGTGACCAGGCTCGCCCTAATGGTAGCAGAGATCTCCCGGTCATCGTGTTTGATGCCGAGGGCAGCCCCGCTGATGATGGGACGGACCAGGAGTGGAACAAGTCTGTCGGGTGGTTTCGTGCTCCTCATAGTCCCCCTCATAGCTGGTGTCTGTTTGCCGCACTTGGGGCCGGTTTGCCCTAGATGGGGACAGGACCGTCTCCACTCACTCTGCCTCTTCAAGTGCTGCATCAAACGAGGTTGGGGCGGTAATGCGGAGGTTCTTTTTCAGTCAGTCTGGGGTGAGGCCCTGTATAAAGACATTAGGGGCGAGTCCATCACAGACCACCGAATTGAATAGCAACGTAGCATCGTATATCAGCCGCATATGTTCCCAGTGTCTCATCTTCTCTCTGGCATCGGTTAGACAGCAGGTCTCTCATTTGATTGGTTGAACTTCAAATTCCAAATCGTCGTCTCAGTGCAGCAGCCAAAGCAGAGTAGTCCTTCTGCTCTGCTTCCGACAAATCCATGAGCACTTGGAGTGCTTTACCCTCCAGGGCCAAGGCTACATGTGCTATTGTTTGTTCGGGGTTTCATCCATTGTGCGAGGCTGCTAACCCTATCGGGATGAGATAAGCTTCTGGGTCCGTTTCTCCAGAAAACCGAGGGAGCTTGAATGCATTGGTTGACGCTGGCCCAGCCGTAATAGCCTGATCTGGCGTATCTGCCATTCCACTGGACAGCGATGCTGGGGTCAAGAGTTTATCCGGTCACCTCGCAGCGACGATACGTGGTTTCTCCCCTTCGCTGACAAGTGGTGGCTTCCTCGGCAGCTGTCGGCGTATCGTCTTCGGCCCTGCTCCGTCGAGTGGACGGCCGGGAGACGCTGCTTCTATCCACCGCGAATCTTCAGCGCTTCCCCGCCAGTAGGTTGATTAGATTAGATTAGATCAGGGAAGGCGCACAGATCTTTTTGGAGCCGTTGAATTAAGTCTTCGATCCCACACAACTGTTTTTCCTATTCTGCCGATATCACCATGTTTCTTCACAGTAGAAGGGAGCCCACTTCTGACTGTAGCGACTTGGGCAAGATCAGCAGAGACTCACGCCTAAAGATCGCACCCACCAATTGGATAAGACATGCTCTGACCTTAATCACGGACACAGCATACACAGTCATGGTGTCACATAAAAATAAAGTACAAACAAATATATATAATACAGTACCAGTCAAAAGTTTGGACACACTTTTTCATTAAAGTGAATGGGAAGATGTGTCCAAACTTTTGACTGGTACTGTATAATAAAATTATATATTGAGATGCAGCCTCTGCCTACCCTGCCATATACCTCACTTAACGGTGTAACTTCCAGATTAACCCGTACTGCTAAAGGTGGATAAGTTTAACCAAGGTATACTGTCATGGCAATTTATGCTGCATCTCTAAACTGCTTTGATCAATGCTTTGCTTTAATCACATATTTCTATATTATGATTTACAAATTGATTGCCATATTAGATATTACACAGATCCACGACGAGGTAACTGCCGGTCCGCAGAGCACAAGTCAAAATAGGTTTAGAGTCTCTAAAAAAGTGACATTAACGAGCACCTTAAGCAAAAGTTGAACTATTTACATAGGGAATGAATGGAGAGGAGGCACTGGGAGTTGAGAAAACCCGTGAAGGCGACAATCTCTCCTCTAAATACTGTGTGCGCACTACGATTGTGATTGCTAGCCAGTTTAGGCAGCCAGGCAGGAGTGAGGGGGAGAGCAAGTTTCCATGGTTACATGGACGCCATTTCTGCGTGCGTTGCTTTAAAAGTTTTGCACACTTCGAACATTCCACCTACCATTCACTTCTAAAAGTCCAACTACTTTTACATTTACCACCCAGATATGTTACTGTTGTTGGTATTTAAATTGTGATTGCAGATGGCTGTATATTGCCGTTTTTATAACAATGAATACTTAATTCAGCACTGTCAACAGCAAACGACTGCACAGCAGCGAGAGAGTCACAGAAATGAACTGCACATGACAGTCATTGTGCCAAACTACCAATCACTGACCATTTATTTTTCGCCAATGTGGTTTGTTGAATTGTTCTCTTTTGTTTTAAGCTTAAATAAATTACTTTAACTACATGTAAAACGTTTTTATGGATGTTTTATTTGTTTACAAGTAATAAACAGCTCATTTCAGAATCCATTCAATTGCATGCTACCTGTACTGTAAGCTAGTCATGGCATGCTCCAAACAAGCTAGTTTAGATTCCTTTTTTAGGAAACTACCAGCATCCAGCGATGCTAATATAACTTCTGAACCAGAAGCGAAAAAACTTCGTCCTTTTACCCGTAATTATGAAAACTCTTACATTAAATTTGGTTTCATTTTCAGCGACAGCTTCCCCCCAAAGCCAGTCTGTGTCATTTGCCAAACCATGCTTAGCAACGAGGCTATGAAACCTTCGAAATTGCGCCGACATTTGGAGACTAAACATGCACATCTCAAAGACAAATCAGAGGAATTCTTTATCAGGAAAATGACCGAATTGGCGAATCAAACTAAATTACTCAAAAACAATTTAACAGAAAACGAAAAACTTGCAAAAGCATCGTACATAATTTCACACACATTTCAAAATGTCAGGCTCCATTCACGACGGGAGAAAGACTAATTATGCCCTCGCTAGTCAGTGCTTGCTCTGAGGTGTTGGGTCCAGCTGCTGCTGCAAAGGTGAAGGAAATCCCTCTGTCAAATGACACAGTCTGCCGTAGAATTCCAGACATGGCAGCTGACACTGAAACGCAAATCATAGAGAGAGCAAAAAAGTCAAACTGGTTTGCAATTCAGTTAGATGAGAGCACTGATATTTCAAATGCAGCCATGGTTCTGGTGTACATCAGGTATGCTCACGAAGGACAGTTCAAAGAGAATTTCTTGTGTTGTAATGAGTTGCCTCTTAACACAACTGCTGGGGAAATATTTTGCGTGCTTGACGAGTACATTGCAGGGCACGGGTTGCTGTGGGAGCGTTGTGTCGGGGTCTGTACGGATGGGGCTGCAGCGATGACTGGTAGGAACACAGGCGTTGTAGCTAGGATAAAAACAGTATGTCCATCAGTTCAGGCAACACACTGTGTAATCCATCGAGAGGTGCTTGCCTCCAAACATTTGTCCACAGAATTGCATGAAGTTCTGAACAAAGTGGTCCGTATAGTGAATTTTATTAAAGCCAACGCATCAAATTCCCGAAAATTCGCTGCCTTGTGTGACGAGATGGGTGCTGAACATACTCACTTGCTCTTTCACTCTGACGTTCGTTGGCTGTCACGGGGTAAGGTGGTGAGCAGGGTCTATGAGCTGAGAGATGAGATTGAGCCATTCTTGACTCGCAAACAGTCCAGTCTTGCCGCACATCTGCAGGATCAGGCCTGGGTTATAAAGCTCGCTTATCTGTCTGACATATTCGACCACTTTAACCAACTAAACCTGTCGATCCAGGGCAGAGCGTGTGACATTTTCCAGGCAAATGACAAAATCATGGCCTTCAAAAAGAAGCTCTCGGTCTTGGCAAACAGAGTTAGTAAGGGTGTGTACGACATGTTCCACTGTCTGTCTTCGCTTTCCGATGAGGGCGTGCATCTGGGATGACCAGTGTCACAAGTTATCGTTAACCATCTTAACGAAACACTGGGTCATTTCCAGTTGTACTTCCCTTCAAAATCCCATCTCTCAGAGAAGCAATGGGTACGAGATCCGTTTGCCAATCCAGAGTTTAGTGATCTTTCACCTGTTATGCAGGACACACTTTTGGAACTCTCGTGCGATGCAGGTCTACACTCAAGATTCGGTCGACTTTCACTGTCAGAATTCTGGCTCTCGTGCTTTGAGGAATATCCCCATCTAAGTGAGATGGCAGTCAAAACCATTTTGCCCTTCCATTCCACCTATCTGTGCGAAACAGTTTTTTCTCACCTCACAGCAACAAAGACAAAATATCAGAATAGGCTTGTCTCTGAAAACACACTTCGAGTGGCATTGTCACCATGTGTTCCTCATTTCGATCAATTAGTTGCAAGAAAGCAGGCGCACCCATCTCATTAGAATTTCAAATTAAAAAAGCGCGGGATGCTGGAAAACGGTGGTGTGCTCTCTCCGAGTTGGGATTGAGTTGCTGCCCCAAGCAAGGGAGATCAAGTATCTCGGGTTCTTGTTCAAGAGTGAGGGAAAACTTGAGCGTCAGCTTGACAGGCGGATTGGTGCAGCATCAGCAGTAATGCGGGCGTTGTACCGGACCGTCGTGGTGAAGAAGGAGCTGAGCCGAAAGGCCAAACTCGCGATTTACCAGTCGGTCTACGTTCCAACCCTCACCTATGGTCATGAGCTTTGGGTAGTGACCGAAAGAATAAGATCGCGAGTACAAGCGGCTGAAATGTGTTTCCTCCGTAGGGTGGCTGGGCTCATCCTTAGGGATAGGGTAAAGAGCTCGGGTAGAGCCGCTGCTCCTTCGCGTCGAAAGGAGCCAGATGAGGTGGTACGGGCATCTGATTAGGATGCCTCCTGGGCGCCTCCCGTTGGAGATTTTCCGGGCACGCCCTACTGGTAGGAGACCCCGGGGTAGACCCAGAACACGCTGGCGAGATTATACATCTCGTCTGGCCTGGGAACGCCTCGGGATCCTCCAGGAGGATCTGGAAAGCGTTGCTGGGGATAGGGACGGCTGGAATACCCTGCTGAGCCTGCTGCCACCGCAACCCGGCCCCGGATAAGCGGCTGAAAATGGATGGATGGATGGATGGGATGGAATGGGTCATTAACGTAAAATAAATAAATGTATATATATTAGTTTAAACATGTGTTGAACAGTTTTAAGTTGGGGCAGTGTTCATTTAGCCCCATTAGCAGTTCATTTAGCCCCCCAAAAAAGGACAAAACAAAAAAAAGAAAAAAACATGTGTTGGGAGTGTTCATAAGAATTAGTTTATATTTTATTTGGTGTTGGTATTGTTGGCATTAATTTTATGTTCAGCCAAATCACTTCTGTTGAAGCTTTCAATAAAATTTTATTTAGTTTATATAGCGCAATATCATAACAAAGTAATATCTCATTTCATATGTAGCAGGTCTAAATGGCCTGTATTCATAAATCACATATAAATAATAATTAAGACTAATAATTAATAGACAAATAATATGCAGGATATCTATCACCCCTACTGGGGCGTGGATGGTGGTGTTGGGGGTGCTTGGGGGGGGGGGGGGGGGGTGTCTGAGTTGTGGTGGGTCGTTTAAACCCAAACTCTGACTTTACTGGGCCCCAGGACAAAGAAGTTTGAGAAAGGCTGGTATAGCTGACGTGATCCCTATATGTACTGTAAATTTGTTGCATGCTTACACTAGCAGCCAGGCACCTATTGTAATCGTACATATTATTAGGTGGCCGGCTGTAGCCTCCGATCACCTCAATTGTACGTATTATTTGGCGTTCGACTGTAGCAAGTTCTTGGAATTAACGGTGGAGTAGGCAGTTTTGTTTTTTTGGCATCACTGGGCAAAAATTCCATATTAACAGTGCAGTATATTGTAAATCAAGTGGTCTGAGAGAAAACCTATACTCCTGCCCTCTTCTTTGCTCTGTTTACAGGCTTCAGAAAATCTATCCCGTGACAGTAGACTTTGGCCAATCACAGGTCATTTTAGAGAGAGGACGTTCCTATATGTTGTTTTGCAAATGCAGACGCGCGTTCACGTCCCTTCAGACAATGGAAGTGTGATTCAATGATGGACAATCCTGCTAAAAAAGTTGCTATTCTAGCATTGGCAACAACTGCCTACACTACAAAGCAACTCAAAAAGAGGAAGACTGACTTATCAAAAAGAGTCGAAAAGAGAGTCTGACAATAAAAGCAATGTCAATATCGGTAAAGCAATTCAGAAATGGAGAGAACTCCGAAATTGCATCGGCCATAATTTGGATTCAGAGCTTGCCATTGGCTCGCTGATGGTTACCTCTGGCTCTAGTCAAGCCGGGCAACGTTGTGTTCAGCGCACATGAAGCGCGTGCATATGCCCGTGCTCATCTGTTGGGAGGGGCTTTGGATAGGGAGAGCTGCAGGAGGAGGGCTGTGTTTCCAAATTTAGGCGTTTTTTTGCCTTTTCCAGAAAACTGCCAACCCCACCTTAAGGTGGCTGGCTCTAGCCAGCTACACAAGGACAATAAAAAGATTGTTGACTAGGCCAACTTTAATTAACTGCACCTCAAAGCTGGAGTAATGGTCAGAGTTTAGCAGGCGGACATCAAAGTGTTACTTGAACACAACGGCTAGACCCCCACCAGGTCCGGAGGGTCTAGGCACGCTAAAAAAGTTAGTCATTGTGACAGAGTTCAAGAGTGGGACAAGTTCACCAACTTTGAACTATGTTTCCGTCACCAGCAAGAAATCCTCCTTGTGCAGTAAAAAAGTCAATGAGAATAAAAGACTTCTTAGATTGGGATCTTGCGTTTATTAACGCCATTTTGACTGGGGCCACAGCAGATTTATAATAGGACGATGGTATCCACTCCAGAGCGAAGGTTCTGGAATATCACACCAACGCGCTTCATAGCTGGCCTAACGGGAAACCCGCCGGGCAAGAACCTGGAGCCCAGGTCTGTGTCCATAATGATCGGACAAAGAAATGCGTACCTCCTTTCGATGGAGCGCTGAGAAGTGGAGCAGCATGGCCGTACAGATCCAACATCGCGGAGCTCCAAACGGTAGGCCGATGCCGATGGAGAGCAAGATCGTGCAAGACTCCTTTTTTTAACAGAGGCACCTGCACGCTTCCTGGCTCCTCCTAGTTTGCGTTCTACAGTGAAAGCCGTAGTGCGGAGCCCATGTATCTTCAGGTTGCTGGGGAAAGGGGGTGATTCATACGATGATAGCCGTAGTGCTGGGCCCATGCAACTTGTTTCCAGGGAACAGGGAACAGTGAAGTATCCTTTCTCCGGGATCCGAGTTTACAAATCCAAAACCGAGGCTCGAATATCCAGTAGTGTTTGGAGGTCGTAAACAATAGCAGCTTGCACATTACGCTAAGCTAAAGCAAACAGGAGCAGCAACAGGTGATGCCAGGCAGCCGGAAACAGTAGCGCGGCCATGGAACTAAAGCTTTTGTGACATTAGCGGGAGTTGGGGCCGATTTCACATGCCAAATCTAGTGGTAAATGGCAAATTAATAGCAAAAGACAGTAGGGAAAAACAGGGTCCAAAATTAACACCGGCCATAGGCGGGTAGATTTTACGTTTGGCGGGTACATCTCTGAAGGCTACCGGCTACACTGGCGGGTAAATGTTTGTACCAAAATTGTATAAAAAAACTGCGGTCTTTACTTCGTTTTGCCTCATTTATGCTCGCGCTGTTACTGTCCTCTGCTTGACACACACAGACATCCTCGAGCCATACTCACTATGTCCACTCTGGTTGATTCAACCTAAAATTCAACTCTAAACAATCACTTGCCACCGGTCTGTTCTTAGCTACCGGCTAATTTGATGAAAATTGACGTATTTCAAGTCCAAATTCCACTCGTATAATGTTACTGACGTTAGGGCTCTGGAACTACTTGTTTAAAGTTACCAGCGACGTTCATTTTGCCGACGATTACAATTTAGCAATGCCAATACTGTGAGGTAATTAAACAATTTGCTTTTGGATTTTTTTGGAACATGACCAATTTATGAATGGTTGTTGTGTGGGTGAGAAGGGGGCAGACATCAACTTGAATTCAAGCTACTTAGTGACAGTTTGTCTTTGAGCTGTTGCCTACTGGTTCATGTGAAATCAATTTGTAAACGTCATATATCATATCTAAGCCCTATAATTTATTACCAAACAGCAGTAACAGTAGGACTCATAAGAGGCTGGCTACAGAACAACTATGCTATTATATCTGGAATTGATTGACTGTTGACTATTTAATTCATATAGAAAAATATGATTGATTTGTTTTTTGCTCTTTCCTCTTGTTTAAGTTTGTATGCAACATAATACCTTAACTCAATACAATGTAGGCCTACTGATACTAATGTATATGTGACACAAAACTGACATTTATTATTTTGGCCGGTAAAAAATATGCATATTTTTTCATCTACCAGTCCCCTTGGCCGATGAGTTTCGGAAACTGAAAACTAATCATCCTCTTTTGTCCTTCCATATTTTTTAAGGAGATACATTTAAACTATACCAAAGCAAGGCAGTTTTCCCGCGTTATTATGTCTTTTTGGAAAGACACGCCCCTCAAGTGCTATGATTGATTGGCAGTGAAGCTTTTTATGCTTTTCTTTTTTAGCTTAAGTTTTTCATAAAACAGTAAGGTTAAGGTTAGGAATACGATTAGGCATAGGCATGAAAAATTTTAATTGCCTGCACAAGGGTTCTAACTTGTAACATAGACATCTGGCCAATCCTAGTGCTTGAGGGGCGTCTCTCCAAGAAAAGCACAGGTTTGCGGAGCACAGGTTTGCAACAGGTGGGTTTAATCTGATGATTAGTTGGAGTAATGTTATTTATGGTTGTCGGTCTTTTGCAGTAGGAGGCTAGAGGCCACAAAGAGGAACACAGCCCGACTGTAAACTGGTGCTCCGAATAATTTTGTGTTTCTAAGTTAATAAACAGGTGACTCCCAAACAAGACCACTCTGCCAGCTCCTGATCTGTGCAAGAAAAGTAAAATTTTTAAAGTAAATTAAATACATTTTGTTTTACTTGCAATTAACAGGTAGCATCTTAGAGATGGATTTTAGATGGATCAAGATGGAATACAGGTAGCATACCCTTCACAGATCTTCTTAACTCGGTTCTTCAGCTGGTCACCTTGGAAGAAGATGATAAACACAGACTTGTGGACTTGGTCGCCCTGCCAAAACAAAGCATTAGTGTTTTAAAAGTATGTACAGAAAAACACAAATTTTATATATCGTATTTCTTATCAATGTTACTGACAGTTGTGGGGTCCTCAAGAGGGTCTTCGATTTCAGCCTGACGTAAAAAGACATTTCCCCGACAGACCCTCCACAGCATCCTTTCAAACGTAGGAATCCTTTCCCTACTGATCACCCCAGCAACAAACCTATATAGCAAAAAAAAACACCTGTGAGTGAAAAAGTTCAACTCCCAGCAAAAAGACAAGAAAATAAATTTAGTCACCGCCATTAGCTACACAGTTAGTGCATTGAGCCCCATGAAAAGTGTTCAAGCACTACTAATTGGTATTATTATTTTGGTGTCATTTGGTTGTACGGTCTTGGAGGAGTTGTTTCAAATAGTTCAAGGGTCAAAGTGTCAAATCCAACCAAAAAAGTACTAAACTCAGATATTTATAAAAAATTTAGTTTTCTAGATAGAGTTCTGAAATTTTAAATGTTTCATGATATCGGTCTTTGGATTTTTACCTATTTTTTTTAAAGTAGATTGTTTAATGAACCAGTGAGATATGATAGTGAATGTACAGTTGTGTTCACAGTAATACATTTTGATCTGCTGTGGACTCAGTTTTTGAGAAATCAACAAGATATTCTGGGCAGTTCATGTTGACAGACGGAAGATGATATCCTGAAATATTTATGTGATTTGGAATTATGTTGTTGGACTTATACACTTTGGGTAGACCACCAGTTTTTGAAGAAAACGGAGTAATGGACTTCATAATTTCTAATGGGTGCCAGCCAGTATATGAAAGTTCCACATCACTGCAATGGACAAGTTCTAAAGATTTCAGAGCTCTAACCCTAAAGGCCTATTTTTAAAGAATTTAACACTTTGAACTGCTGCTATAGCACCACCAACAGGAATAATGAGGTGGCATGGCATGGGGTGTAGTTTTGAGTGGACCTGGACATGTGTGCCAAATTGTGTGCATTTTTAAGCATTGGAAAGCCGAGCTCAGGTGTGAAGAATAATAATAATACGTACAATTCCAATAGTTGATCAGCTGTTCCACCCGGCCACCTAATAATACATACAATTACAATAGTTGACCGGCTGTTCCAGCCAGCCACCTAATAATAATACTAACAATTACAATAATTGCCCGGCTGTACCAGCCGGCCACCTAACTATAAGTATAACAAAAGGACAGCATATCAATAGAAGAATATGACCGGATTCTAAATAGAGTTAATTAGGGTAGAGTGAAAAGATTTCTAAGGTCTTAAGGTGAGATTGAAAGATTAATAGCGAGTTGGAATTACAAATTAGAGGAGGGAGAGAGTTCCATAGTTTAGGTGCTGCCCTAGAAAATGCACGCTCCCCAAAAAGGTTCTCTGTGGGAATGACCTGGGGTCTCATTTATAAAAAAAGCGTAGGATCCATACCAGAAGTGTACGTACGTACAAAAGGTGAAATTGGCGGACGTGAGCGTGCATCTTGTCCCACCCTTTTAACGCCCATAGTTGCCTAGAAATAGTCAGTGAAACGCCCGTAATTAATATTAATTTATACTGGCTGCCCAATTCCAAACTATTAACACAAATAATAATGCAATTATATACTATTAAGGTGTGACACCTTCAGTGTAGTCATTTCCCTCATTGACAGTTCTATGCAACGAGCATGTGACAAGAATGAAACCATGCGCTCGTATCTGTACGAGTTCTAGGAGGCATCAAAACCGGTAGGCTACTAGTTTAAAAGTAGGCTAGTATACTGCTCACCTTATTATTTATGACAATACGTTTCAGAACATGCAAGTAGAATATTGTTAATAATTATAGATCCTACTAAATATGCTTCCCGATTAAACTGTGCAACATATTTTAGGGATTATGTTACAAAAACAAATCACATAATCATAACATAACAGCAACACATCTCTTTTTATATTTATTATGCTAAATCTTTTTTGTTTTTGTGCACTCAACTGTGTATATAATAGCATATGTGAGAGCTAATATTTTGATTATTTTACACACTGGCGTCAATTTAAAATCGTTTGTTGCGATTCTTCCTTTTGCCAGCAGAGTCGCTGTTTCTCATCTCTTCAGTTTAGTGCGTATGCATGGGTTGAAGTTTGCGTGGAGGACCGCACATTTTCACGTCAAGTATGTTTTTATAAATCCCAACGTCGGCGTAAAAAGTGGCGTACACCTTCTGTGCGTATGCAACGTTTATAAATAAGACCCCAGTTGCCTATCTGAAGGGGAACGTAATGTCCGGGTAGGATGGTAGGGTTGGAGGAGTTCAGTGACTTAGGGAGGGGCCAAATTATATAAAGCTTTGCAGGTGAGAAGGATTTTGTAGGTGATGCGCTGGCTGACCAGAAACCCCATATGGGACAAACATGTATTTGAAATAAATTTTATTGAGCAAAATGTTTCTCACATTTATGTCAGATACATTTCAACTTGCTGAAAAGGTTCACTTGAATTGAAGATTCATTGAACGTTGCACTATAGATTGCAGGCTATTTACAAACCACCTCACCGAGCTCAGCAGTAGGCTAGTAATGACAAAACAAGTCGCCTATTATGCATTTCATAGCCTTACTGTTTATTGTTACACATTTAGCAGTGGCTGACATAAGACATATTTACATTTTAATTTAACTTTTAAATCACTGTTGCTGAGCTTTAAACTCAACAAAGCATATATATATATATATATATATATAATATTGAAAATAAAATCTATGGTGATTTTGCTGAATTTCCGGCACGCCTATAAGGTATATTTATTCATTTGTTTTGATCAATAAACATTTACAAAATCACAACAAGATTAGGAATTGATTGTCTAATTATAAAATTATAAATTATAAAAAATTTGAAAATGCGTTTAACATGTGGGAGCACGGGACTAGGGAGTTGCATAGCTGCTCGGAGACTGAAGGGAGATTTGACAAACGAGAAGTGGCTGCAAATGCTCACGGTCAAGGCAGCGGGTAAGGACGGTTAATGTTAAGAATTTCTCTAGAAACTATCTACATTTCTGGGTCACGTTAAATTATTTGTTAATGATTCAAGCTAGTTTAGCTCTATCTTGAACTGTGTTAGTCTGCTGAATGTTCGCACAAACCAGAGCCATAAAGAGAGAGAGTTGCGACATCTTCGTTCACTCCAATGGACCAGTTTTTTTTTTCAAAAATGGCGGATCGTGTAGCAACGGAATAGTTCCCGGAAGCAAACCGGAAATACAAGTAGCCCCGTAGAGTTGCAGCAAAATGGATCGTTTGCGATGTACTTTTAAAGCGTAAGACGTTTTAACAGTCTGAATTTATATTCTCAGCACATCTGAATAAAATGAACATGCGCATTAAGGCGCGTTGGTGGATTAGCACCCTTTAAATTTGAATATTTTTTAAACGTGAAAGACGTTAGTGCTAGAAAAAGGATTGAAACCAACAGGAATCGCAGCCTGACCTGTTCATCGACCAGCTGGCCATGTGCGCGGTAAGTGGAATATAAATTAATATATGTTATTGTCCCTGGTTATTGCTAAGAAGCTTAAGAACATAAAAGTTGATACAATATGCGGCATTTCGTGTTTACATTTCAGGAGTCTAAGACTGAGTTAAGCAATTTAAGGCTAGCTGGCTTAGAGGCTAACTATCTTGGCTAGTTAACCCTCGGCCTCGTGTGGACTCGAGTCCAGCGTAACACAAGCGCTGGAATTTTTGGTAAAAAGTAAATATAGTGTAAATGAAATAAAACGTTTTTCTGTTAAATATATTATTATTATATATTATATTATTCTGTGCTTAAACAGTTACAGAAGTGAGCAAATTGCTACAAGCTAGCCAAATTTGCCACAGTGAAAACTAGCCGCCGTGCTAAAGAAATCACTATCCATTGTGTACACACGCGCTGCCATGGGCCGCGCCATTGTGTTTGAAAGCGTTCAAGTTGACAAGCGTCGCGAGATCGCCTAGTCTGCGCCGCAGACCCAGTGACATAACGTCACGTGTCCACTAGAACGTGGAAACTAGATTGTTAGGGGCGTTGCTTAGCAACCGAGAACCCCTCCCCGCAACAACACTGTTGCACAGTCACACACACGGAACCAGTGTGAGAGAAGAGAACCACTTTTTGTTTTCCAGTTAACCCCATTACGCCCTCAGAAAGAAGGGTAGATTGTCTCCATCTTTAAACGTAGTTTAAGACAGGGAGTGCATGAGGAACGAAATTAGATTTTGTTTGTGGGTTAAAGTTTTAACATTGATTTGATTATTAATTTTAATTGGATTCTGGTTTGATTAAAATTTGGAAATTGATCATGTTAATAATAACTTTGATTTTGGTTTGATTGGAATTCGGATCTGGATCTATTATTAATCATAACTTGGATTTTAGTTTGAAATTTGATTGGATATTGATCCTGTTAAGTATAACTTTGATTCTGGTTTTGATTTTAATTTGGTTGTTGCTCTCTTAGTTAATCGTAACTTCGATTGTTTTAACAGTTCATATCGATTTAGATTATTAGTCATAAACGTTAAACGTGATTGGTTTTAATTTGAATTTTGAATTGATTTTTAGTTTAAGTTGATCTTAAATTTGGTTTTATTTTGATCTAAAAGTAAGTGTTAGACTTCCCTTGGTGTCTCCACAGTCAGCAAAGCTAGAACGCTTGCCCCTACAGTAAGACAGCCCTTACTTAGACTGTCCCACCCCAAAACTAACACTCCCCTCCAATATGGCTAAATACACCCAGCTTGAATATTCCATTAAGGAACTCCCCAAAGAGGTGAACCCTGAGCGCCCCAAAACGTTGAGTGGACTCAGTGTCCAACAAGTTGAAGGAAGCAACCAAAAGCTTGTCAAGGATTCCCTTGCCAACATTCCCACCAATAAAGATTTGGTGGTAGTCCGCTCATGGATTTCCTTAATCCTCTCTCATCAACTGAAGTTTCTGAACAAACAGTCCAAGGAGACATGTGCCATGGGACGAAACCTCCCTGCGCAGCTCAACCAACTGACAGAAGACAATCAGAATTGGAAAGAGGCTATGATGAAAGTCAAAGAAGACCTTCACCATAAACACTCTGAACTACTACAAGTAGAAGAGAAGCTGGCCAAAAGAGAGGAACAAATAAGACAACTGGAAGAGGAGGTTGAACAACTACGCCGACCACGCCATGAGGCAGGGGCTATTCCAGGCCAACTCATCCAGACCCTGGTTGAGCTCGTACAGCAAGCTGCACGTAAAGACAATCAAATTGAGCAACAAAAGTTGGAAATCAACAGCCACGCAGCTAAATTCCAACATGCAAATGATCAACTGGCTAATGCAATCAGCAGTAACACTGCCCTCAAAGAAGAAAATACGGTTTTAAACCAAAAGGCAGCAAGCTATCAAACCCGCTGTGAAACAGTTGAAGAAGCCTTGGCTGACCTAGAAAGCTCAGCAAGAGTCAACTGCGAGAAACACCAGCGAGAACTATTCAACAATGAAGTCTTAAGAACTAGGCTCAATCAGTTGGAGGACAAGCATGAAGATCTCCTCCAAAGGCATGGAGCCTTAAACGGAGATAATAAGTCCATAAAGAGGGATCTGGAGCGAGCCCTGGATAAACTATCCTGGTTCCATGAACAACAGACCTCAAGGTCTCACCATGAGCAAAACAAACTGCCACCTGACGACATCACCTGGGGATCAAAGAGAACCGAGAACCGGTCCCACTACGATCCAAAGCTTCACCCAAGGCCCTCCATGATGAGAAGTCAACCGGCAGTCGACCACGTCAATTGGGACCTTACAAGAGAAAATCATAGGCCCCACTACAGCTCAATGGCAACCAGAGATCAACAGACTCCAAGACCGACTCCTGAGCAAAGCAAACCGTCACCTGAAAACGGCCAATGGGAAACCTTCGGTATGGAACCGAAGCTATACCAACCCATCGACCAACAGGAAACTGGGGACAGTGCCTACTCTTCCTGGGGAACTCCAACGGAGGACAGGCCCCACCACGGCTCAACCACAGCCAGAGACAGACACTTCCCAGACCAATACTCAAGTTGCCCCTCACCATGGCAACAAGAGGGACTGCACTGGAGCTCCGGCTTTGATCAAGGCCACTGCTACCTAGTCCCTCCAGAAAAGCTAGAGAAACTAGCCAGAACAATAAGGACATTTGAACCTAAATTAGCCGCAGACAATGACACGGAAACCTATCTCTGGGACCTGTCAGAAGCCTTGGCTATGTATCCAGAGTCCACAGATGCTGACAAAATCAGGCTACTGAAAAGGACTTCTAACGGAGATGTCTCAGCCTTCATTCGACGCCAGACCATCTCAACACAAAACAACTTTAGTGCTCTCTGCAGTGCACTCCAACATGAGTTCTCTGGAACACTCTGTGCAGCCCCTGACATGGGCAACGCATATAACACTAGACAAACTCGTCAAGAGCCACCGAATGCATACTACCACCGACTCCGGTCGGCCTACTTTGGCTGCAGGAACACCCCGGGAATGGAAGAGGAGCCCTGCTTCAAAGAACTCTTCCTCAGCAACCTGCACCCCTCCGCCAGTCGTCTAATAGCAGTAAACATCGACCCTGCCAAAATGACAATTGCTGACCTACGTGAATTGGCCACCAGAGCGTTCACAAAAGCCAAAGTGACAGCTAGGAAGACAACCGGAGAAGAACCGGAAGTCCTGACTGTACAACAGGAGCAACCGCTTCAATTAGAGGGAGCTGTAACAGAAAAGCACACCTCTCGAGCCGCATTCCCATCGGGAAAGAAAAGGCGACAGAACAGTCGATGGCAACACAAACAAGAGCAAGGTCAACCCCAGTACCACAAGAATGGCGGAAACACCTGTCAACGAGACCAGCGACAACGCTCGTCTGGAAACTCCAACAGAGAGAACCGCCAAGGTAAACAACTCCCTCAGCAACAATGGGACAAGCAGTCACCCAATTGCCGCAGAAGGGACCAGAAAGGACATGGGTCTGAAACTACAGGAAACACTCCTGTGACCCATCAAAACCTAACAGAACTAGTGAAGAAACTCCTAGTGGATGTCAACAAAGACATAAATGAGAAAGACAAGAAACTATGACTAGAATTGGGACAACAAACCCTGCAGCCCCAGCAGGTGAACCTGGTTGAAGACAACAAAATGATACCACCTCCAACAACTCTACAACCAACAGAAACACCAATCTTAACCAAAAATGTCCCTCGTTCGTCAGACCCACCAAAACACACGGTCGGGTCTGGAGAAAAATCGAACCACACCTTGAAAACTGAAAACGCTGTCACTCAAGAAACAAACCTACAGTCAACAGAAACCAAAGTTCTGACTGTGAATGCCCTTCATCCACCAGACCCACCAAAACACAAGTTTGGGTCTGAAGAAGAGTCTAGCCAAGCCCGAAAAGCAGAAAAGCATAAAACTCAAAAAGCCACAGAGCGCAACCTGCATCCTCCGGTACAACAGAAAGTGGTCACAGTCTCAGAAGTCCAAACAGCCCTGAACCCAACCGAGACAAAAGAAACAGGGGATCGAAATCACATGCCCCGGTTGCAGTTTCTGGGAGACCTGAAACGGAAAGGGACTGCTAAAAGGATGTACCTCAAAACCAGGTTGGAAAATACTCTGGACTGCGAGGCTCTGCTAGACACTGGAGCTGAAATCTGTCTAATGAACAAGACATTGTTCACAAAGCTGAACCATGCAACCGCCGCCACATCAAAATGGCTTAAACTAGAACAATGTAGCTTTAACATCACAGGGTTCACGCAAAACAAGTCCCTGATAACCACAAGGGTTATGTTAAAGCTCAACATTGGAAACGTAAAGCTGACTCATCCAGTATATGTGTCACACCTGAACACAGAACCCCTGCTAATTGGCCAGGACTTGCTGAACCGCCTGGCCCCGCTCATTGATTGCAAACGCAACAAAATGTGGGCCCAAATAAACAATGTAGACCCAACCTCTACGTCAGATGGCCGCGCCAGACGCTGCTACACAATAGTCACAGAAGGTGAGAAACAGTCACCTCCACCTGTAGTTGTTGACAAAGAGTCTGCAGGAGAGTCCAAGATGACAGGAGCCACCAACACGGCCTGGCCTCCCGTCCAGCAATCAAAAACCAGAGACACTTTTCTTGGCTCCCTAAACCCTTCCAATGTAAACAACTACCACCCCCGCCTCATAGGCGGAATTCATCTCCAATCAACGCAATTGGAAGATGTCATTCTGGCACTCTGGGCTGTAAAGTCTGCTATCAACCTGAAAGTGTACAACGCACTACGGCTGACACAAGCATGTTTACACTTAGCAAACAGAACTATCAACAATGTCCTGTGGTCAAAAGCCAAAACACAGCCAAGGACGTGCCCTGAAGACCCTGAACGCATGCTATCGGAACAAACCATTCCAGAAGCCTGTGAAGCCATCACTGAACTGTGCAGTTCAGTCAAACACTCCACCAGCCAAATTGGTGGTCAGAAAATCAAAACTGAAACCTGTCACCAACCTGTGACCTTCCTTAACAGCCAAAAGCTAAGTGAAGGCGCAGTCTCCAACAGTCGAAACGCCACCTGGCTCATGTCGCTGCAAAGTCATGAACCAGAGATCGAATATGCCCAAAGCAACAAACTTACTAGTTCCAAAACAGGACTAGCGTCGTGTCAAGACTGCACCCAGGGAAACACCGGGCAAAACCTCACCTTGCCAACAGCTTTTGTAGACAGCTGCTCATCCTGCTGTCAAGAAAAGTGGCAAAGGGGGTTAAGCCTGATATGGACTAACAATCACCCTACTGAACCTCTACAGTTTCAGCTAGGAACACAGTCCAGCCAATACTGTGAAATAGCTGGCATGCTAATCACATTGCAGGAAGCAAAGAAACGCAAGCCTCAACGGTGTGTTCCGTGCCCTGACCCTAACTATGCCAGACTCCACTTCCTCTGCCACCTCGCCAGCTGGAAGGTCAATGGCTACAAAAGCTCAAACAGCAAAGACATCAAACACGCATCACTGATCCAAACCTGCGACAACTTGGTGCGACACCACGACATGCAGATGTATTGGAAAAAGGTGAAAAGACACTATCAAATCCCTAATTCTGACAAGACGGGAAATGATGAAGCAGATCGACTGGCCAAAACCGGTGCCATTATGGGCTTGCCATGGGCATACCAAGAGCAACCAGTCCACAAAAGGACAGCACAAGCCCTAGTGGTCACTCGCAACCAATCGAAATCCAGTCTAACCGCCAGCGTCAACAACGTCACATCGCGGAAAACACAGTTCGTAGAGAGAAATCTGATCACCATGCAAGCGAACGACCCGGCCATTCACGCAATGACCCAGTTCTTGATGGTGCCAGATATACACCCACTCACTGATCAAGACCCTCAAACCTGGCTTGATCTACAAATCCACTACAAGTATAGAAAACTCCCTGAACTGAAAAAGGGCGTGCTCATACATGTCTCTGAAAACGACCCGACTCCAGCGTGGGTCGTCCCCCAGACACAAAGGGGGGTGAAGATTGTACACGCCCATGATGAACCATGTGGGAGCCACAGGTGTGCCAAGGCAACGTGTGACACACTCCGCCAAGTCGCCTACCAGCCCACTGTGTCAAAGAATGGAGCACAATACGTCAGGAGATGTCTAGTCTGCTCCCAGTTCCAACCTGTCAAACCATGCCACAAAGCACAACTACAACGAAAGGGAACAACCTTCCCCTGGTCCAACATCCAGATCGACTGGATAGGAGTCATACCCAAATCATCGAGAGGTAACACATACCTACTCACGGTGACCTGTGCCTTCACAAAATGGTTTGAATGTCTACCGGCAACAAACGACACTGCCCCTACGACATCAGAAGACAAAATCTCCACAGTGGCCTATCGCCTAAAAATGGCTAAAGGACGGAAAGAACCTGTCCACAAGAGGGTACATCGTAACCAAATCAAACTGGCACACGAGCAACCCAGGGAACTCTCCAGCGTAAAACGAAACCTAGGAGAAGACAGCTCTAACCAACCCTCACAGAAGGCACCTCCCAACTCGACCCATCCAAAATCGGGTCCGCTTTGAGGGTGCACAAGCTATTGACCTAAAACAGGTCAATGAAGACTTGGTAGCCACTCCCAGAAACCATAGACCACGAGCTTACTCCCTGACCCGTACGTGACACACATCCCACACTATATGTCAGTATAGTGCTAGGATATGTCATATCAACCCTGATAGCTAGGTTTGTCCTTATGAGTCTTAACGACTTGAAGAATAACCTGATCTAAAATTCTAAGGTTAGGGTGGCGAAACACTCAAACTGCAAACCTTTCCCCGCCATACCCATATAAAGCAGGTCCTTAACTATCCCCATACCTACTAACTATCCCCGTAGCTAGTAGACTCCCTTGCAACTTTTAGAGAAGATTCGTAGAAACCCTTGTTGATCCTGCCAATTAGAAAAGCACGATAACCAAGTGACTTGGTATGTGTGTTTGTCTATAATTTTTTTGTCCTATTTCTTTCTCTTGTCATCACTTTCATTCTGAGTAACATCTGTTGTCTCCACTGTGAAATTATAGGACCTTGACATTGCATATCTGTACTTTAAGTACTACTTGTTGCCCTTATGGCCGAGCTTAGCCGCCTAGCCATATTAAAGCATCAACGCTCAATGTATGAAAAGTGTGTGTGTGTGATGTGCTTGGTTCCCTTTAATTATTTTCATGTGCCATCCAGTTCCAGATTCTCAACTGCAACTAGATGCCCCAAAGGGGGGTATGTAGGGAAACCAATCCTCAAACCATCCCCCTCATTCCAGAGAATCAAAGCATGGTCTCTCAACACAAAGGGTCATAAAACCTTAACTCTATTCCAGCAATTCCAACTGCTACTTTAAGGATTTATGAATTGGGATTAAGAAACTGTCGCAAAGGAACAATCAATTAAATTATTGGACATTGACAATGAGAAGAAATTGTAACATCAATTGTTTGTATTTTGTAATAATTATATATTTTGTATTGTTTTACTAAGCTAACTAACATAATTAGCCTAGTCATGTTTGGTATCCAAATGTCCACCATGATATTTTGTAAACTTTGCAAACGTTTATATAGAACATATTCTTAGCATACAGGTATAAATAGAAAGAAAATGATTTGAGCTAATCAAGCTGAAAACCTTATCTCATACAGTGAGATAATTTACACCTCTAGTCCCTGACCAGTGGCCAATCAGGTGACCTCAGCCACCTTTTGGAAACCCCCTCTCAAACTATCTTAAATAGAGTTCTCATCCAGGGAACCTGGCTTTTTAAGATCCGCACGTAACCTGGGAAGGCCGCCCTGCGTTACACGGGTTGATAAAAATTGCACCCAACCTTATTCCTTGACCACGTGTCTGCAAGCAACTCTTTGGACAAAGGATTTTAGGCCTTTTTCCTCACTACAAGGCCGGAAAACCTTGCACACTTTCAAACTGAACACGTCAAAGAAGACCAAAAACCCACGTTGCTTTTCCATGTTTATTCAAACAAGGAACTAACTTTCAGAACTTTACCAAAGGAACCACGGACTTCTCAAATTGGCTCCAGCCGCAACAGCAAGCTAATAAGACCAATCCTTGTGCCACAGCTCCGCCTTTCTTCTCACAGTAACGTAACCCATGCTTTTCATACGTTGAGCGTTGGATGCTATAACTTAGATAATTTCTGATGTGTTATGCTTACCATAATTTATCAATATTTCAACTGTTATACTGTGTATGTTTAGCTACTAACCACTTTAGTTTATTAATGTCATCATTTAGTCATTCTTTGTAGTACTGTAATTTTCATGTGTTTTAGACTAGTAAATAAATAGAATTGCTTTGCAACCAATCCCAGCTGTGTCATATCTTCGTTTCCATACAATCATTTATTCTCGTAACTTAGAACGTCACTACTTCAGAATTGAGATTAAAACTTCAACTAGGCCTACTTATTAAATTAATGCCAAATCAGACCTGGTTTCCCATCGAGCCATGCAATAAGCTTAAATCTTTGGGTGGTGCCCCCTTAATTATTTAATATCAAATTGATCGATTATAATATTAATTTATGAATTAATTGATAATCTACAAAATTGATAAAGAGTAGTTTACACATAAGTAGTGAATGGTTGGCTCAAATCGGTAGGAGTAATCTTATAATCAAAAAGGATTACAAGATTACTCCTACCGATTTGAGCCAACCATTTTTTTCTCCTCTCTGTGTCCATGGGGAAACCATACATGTGTACTCCTTTCTCTGAGCGATTGGAGCATCCCCACGCGTTGCAGAAAACCATGGTGCAGACTATATATATATATATATATGTGTAAGAACAACAAAGTAATGTTAGCCTAAAATAATCTATCAACAAAAAAAGTGGGTTTTATTTTATATGGGGATAATCAACTAACAGAAGGTTTAATTTCCAGCAGTGCCATGTTAAAAGGCAGAATAAAGTACATCAAAATTTGACTTGAAGGACTGAATGTGGCAGGAGGGAATGCCATTCCATAATGTCAGGGCTGTGACTGCAAATGTGCGGTCACCTCTGAGTTTTAATTTGGAGTGTTATATAGCCAGGAGTCCCAATTCAGAAGACCCAAGAACCCAGGGAGCAGTGTATGGTCTCAGCAGGAGGGATATCTGTAAGAGTGGGCAAGTTGATTTAGTGTGCTTTGAAGACAAGGAGATCTAAAGAAACCACCAATTACAAGACGTTAACCACTGTGGTAAACGGCATCTAGGCCTAGGACTTAAAATAGATGGGGCTGCATCCATATACACAATATATATTCAGACAAGAGGATTGCTTTTACAATTGTCGGTATGTTAAAGCTAGCTGTTCACTGATTCTCAAATAGCAGCGTATTTAACTTAACTTTTTTTAATTAATCAGAAGTAATCATATAACTACATATACATGTCGATGCATATACAATCGAAATATTGCAAATCAAGGTGCTTAGTGACTACTAATTACCAGAAAATCGCAGTTCTGTTTGTCGTTATTTACGATTTGAAATTAACTAG
This sequence comes from Galaxias olidus, assembly GCA_026901105.3. Classification (NCBI taxonomy): domain Eukaryota; kingdom Metazoa; phylum Chordata; class Actinopteri; order Galaxiiformes; family Galaxiidae; genus Galaxias; species Galaxias olidus. The sequence continues at coordinate 12,158 of JAPMUY010006003.1, read as the reverse complement.
AACTTCCGGGAACTATCCGAGGTCTACATGAATCACGTGACGATCAAGCATTTAGAACTTCCGTTGGCGCAACTCTCTCTCTATATGGCTCTGGCACAAACTAGCTACGCTAGCTAAGTAAGTAGCTAACGGGGTAGCTAGCCATTTCTCTCACACAATTTTTTTAAATGATATTGACTAGCTAAAAAGTTCACTAATTCACCTGAGAGCTAGTGGTGACTTAATGGATGATAATGAAAACAACATTTATTTTGGCAATGGAAAAATACCTAGTTCCAGTTTCTTGCTAATTCCTTGGATTCCCCACCCATGAAAGGGCGGGTAATGTTAGCTGATCAAAAGCTAGCTAGCCATCTAGCGTAACAATAGCGTTGCAACATAACGCTAGCATGTCAAATTGGCCCCCCTACTATTACGAACACGTTTGTTTTTAAAATACTGTTCTCTTGTCTTTGTTGCTAGGAAAGTCCAACCAACCAATGTGTACTGTATGGCTATGCTCTCCCACTAGAATCCGTCCACAGTCCATGCCGGTCTAGTGAAACTCAGGTAAGCAATCGCTACAATTCAATGACATTATTGCAGATCCTGTAAATGGATTGAAACATTGCAGGCCCCAAAAGCAACTGCCATGGTGCAGGTGCTCCTCATGTGAATTTTCTCCATGTACTCTTGAAGACCTCATACAACCTAAAAGTAATACTTTCTGATCATACGTAAATTCTAAATTCGGAATTTTAGCAAATTTGCAGAATGAGGGATACCATATATTGTCTATCAATATTATTTCTTTCTACAGGTGGGAAAAGCTAATAGGACCAGATGGCTGTCCAGCGTGACCCATGGGCCCACCTACAATCGAAGCTACTGTATATTTAGTGAGTATAAATAATCGGGGCTAGTTGATTTGCGCATAAATTGTTTGCATATGTTCAGATAACTTTTAGTGGCAAAGACATTTTTCAATATGGACCTAAAACGCTCCTATTTTATTTTTTTATATTTCTGGGGTAGGATGTTTAGTAAGAATGATACTGTCGCCAAAAGCCTGACACCATGCTAAATGTTAATGTAGTTTTCACTTACTTTTCACTAATTTATTTGATTTACAGAAGCCACAATGCGGAGGGACCCGTCATGCACCAGAAGCCGGTTGTGCACGAGTGTCGATAATACGTGGACAAGAATTCTACATAAATCTAATATTTTTCTTGTTCTAATAAATAATTATTTTCGGTCAATTATTGTTAGTGTTTTCCACAAAGTTCTTCAATGTTCTTAAACTTCAAAAACGTCAGGTATATTTATTGCCGGATATCATATTTTGGAATATACTGTATTTGTACCATACATTTAGAATCTATTTCAAATGCATTCTACCTATCATTCAGAATACATTCTACCATATATTTAGAATACATTTGAAATGCATTCTACCTTGTATTCAGAATGCATTCAGCATACATTTGAAATACATTCTACCATATATTTAGAATATATTTGAAATGCATTCTACCATGGATTTATACCCCGTCCACACGTAGCCGGGTATTTTTGAAAATGTTTTTTTTTTCCTCCCTCGTTTAAAAAAAAATCTCTGTCCACACAGACACGGTTAAAAAAAACTGCTGACAGTTTGGCTACATTTAAACAAATTACATTTTAAGGACCTAAGGGTGCACACTCTGATGTAACAAAGGAAAAACCTCTCATATATTTAGAATAAATTTTTCAAAATGTATAAAACGGCCAAAATGTTAGCTATTTCAAATACATTTCAAAATGTTTTTTGAAAAAACATTTAAAATACATTTTCTTTCCATATGGGGCCATTAAAGGTTAAAGAGTACAGGGGTTATGTGCTCAGAAGACTTGGTAGCAGTGAGAAGACGAGCAGCAGTTTTGAACTAGTTGGAGTTTATGGAGGGAGGTTGCGCTGATGCCGAAGATAAGTGAATTGCAGTAATCAACACGGGAGAAGATGAATGAGTTTAGCAGCTTATCTGTGCAGTTCTATTTTGGGACCTAAGGCATAAACATTGGACAGAAAAATATAGATGTGTTCAGATACATATTGCCGGTTAATATACAGGGAATATACAGCAAAATTTTATTTAGTGGTAATTATCGTGTGATATTTTTTACAATAGTGAGGTTCCTATTGTTGTACACTTTCAAGAAACAAAAATTTCAAGGGTGACTGTGTCTTACCCCAGTCTGAGTGGAGCTCCTCTGCCCCCCTCACTTCCCTCCATCAGGGATGATGATTCCTCAAGCAGGTTGGGGTCCTCCATCTGTTTAAAGATCAACCGGGTGACAACAAACAATTAAGTTAAAATCTATAAGCATGAAATTGCATTAAACTCCAAGGTTATATTCAAGTAATTTAAGTCATTCCATGGCTGCTAGGCACCCTCACAGGCGTTCGAAGTGGGGGGGGGGGGGGGGGGGCAGGGGGAATGTGTACCTAGGGCCCCAATGGGGGTGGGGGCCCTTGGAAGCCAGAAATGAAGTTTGATTTTGTTTGCAATTTGTAATTTCTAAGTAATTAGTGTAACAATGTCACAACTAAATAAAAATGGACTAAATGAATCGATTGAGAACCTGAACTTTGTATCCCAAAGTTCCCAAAATAGGCCTAGTGGTCTCTGAGGCCCCTCTTACAAAAGGCCAAAATGGTTTAGTCCGCACCTGTAAGACAACAATTAGTCTAAACGCAGCTATCAAGTGACTGCTAATCACAGCATGTGTTTCCTCAAGAAAGGGAATTTGGGGTATCAAAAAGTTAAGAATGAAAGGAATGAGAAGGAAAGCAAAATGAGGGAAAACAACTGCTAACTTTTTATTTTTTTCCCAAAAGAAAGGTGAGCACAAAACAGAGTGGTGATTGAAGGCAGTCAGCCAGGAATTTAGCTGTTGGAGCATAACTTGTAGGGCTGATGAAATCACTAGCCCAACAATCAAGTTTTCCCGTTCGTGGCTATCAAACTATAACAACACCGTCTGACGGACTATCAGAAATTACCCCCTAGGTAAAATAAAACACCCTCCTTCATTCACCTTTTCTGCTCTTTTGACTTGCTATTTGTAGGAAAAACCGATTGAACGAGTTATGTAGTGGCGTTGCTACGTCTTATTGGGGGTTTTAGCCTGAATGTTTTAAGTCTAGCTGTTGCACGTTATATCACAACAAATATAAAGGCGAATGGGCTACAATGGTCTACTTCACCAAAAGATGATAAAAAACAACGTGATCTAAAGACTGAATAAAGACGACATGGTAGGAAATTAGGTTGGCCTATACTGTACAGTCCTTTGCTTGCTAATATTGAAAAGGGATTGTTTACATTACATACGTCTACATTACAATCAATCAATTAAACAGGTAATTATTGCACTACCGTGTAGGCCTATGTAGCAATGCAATGTATTGTCATGTCAGAAATAATATTCCTTCATGCAATGAACTAGGCAACTAAAGAGCGACACATTGTTTACCTTGTTTAACTAAGAACTAAATAATATCCTTATGATGCGCGAGGCTAAGAATATAACCTTTATTTGGGCACAATGTAACCGATCACTCAAAGTGGGCCTGATAGGCAACAGCTACAGACTGCAAGAGTGGACCAGTTTGGAAAGGAGCAATGACCTTCCCCTGGTAAAACAGTGTGTGAAAATGTAATGAAAATTTATTTAAAACTTGGCAGGATAAAACATCAAATATAGTCTAGGGTAGTGCAAAGCCATTTTAATTATATAGGCATCATCCAAATGGTGACCAAAATAATAATAAATTAATCAGCATCATACAATATTATATTACATTATATCTACCAACATTGGGCCTATATTACATTCTCCATTATATCTACCAACAGATTCATATGCACAGTATAGGCTCAATTATTTGTAAAAAAAAAAAAAAAGGAGAGGAAGGGGGCCCACTGACATGGCTTGTGTATAGGGTCCATAACTTTGTGCTACACTCCTGGGCACCCTTGCAGGCTGACTAAGTGAAGTGGTACTCATAGTTAAGTTTTTTCAAGGATTTAAGATTGTTTTTTGCAAACGTTTGAATATAATTTTTGTATTTTTAGATAGCTAAGCTAATGTTATGCTGTTTACGAAGATACATTTTTTATGATCGTATAATGGTAAATTTTTTGCTAAATCGATTGATTCCTCAGCGATCACGATGTTACAGGCGAGTTGTTATTATTTGAATTCTTCACTTCTAGGTTTTAGCAAATCTGTTTTATCAAATAACATAATTCACAAAATAGTTTAAGACCTTTACACAAATGTACTTAAAAATAGATGGATTTTTTAAAGAGTCCCTGAAGTTTTCGGCTTTTTCTGAGGAATTGTGATGGGCAACGGAGGTGAGGAAGCAGAAGTGGAAAGAGCTCATCCAGTGCCAGCGAGATTCTAGAGTGGCCTGGCCTTGTCGATCTGCAGCCTGTGAACCATCTTGACCCAGAAGATTGTGGCTCTGTTGAATGCAGAGTGGATGTGAACAAAGAGCCCAGTCGGCGCAATATTTTGGTTCTGCAGCCCCCTGAAGTGAAGCCTGCTGCGCATTGTTATTATTATCGTTGCTATGGCGACACTGTAAGGAGAGGACGCTGGCGTCGTTTGTTCGCCACTTTCCTCAGCATTTTTGTCAGATTTATTGTAATTTTGTTTTGTTTACGTTTGTGCTGGTTGTGTTTTTTGTAGGGTGTTTTGTGTTCAGCTGTGGAGGTTTTGTTTTCCCCGCTATTTTAACGCTAAGGGACACTTATCACAAGCAAGGAATTGTTTTTGTGGTTGCTAGGCTAACAGGCTAGTTAGCTGACAGGACTTCACTACTGTACAATGCCGTTCTCGCACCGGACTGGCATGGCACCGGAGTGCCCATTCTCTCAGCTGCTGCTAGTGGCTACAAAACTCTGAGCTGCAGAGAATTTTGGATTTCTTCGCCGGCCCAGCTGCATCTGCAGAGTTTCCTGACGATTGTTGTTCCCTGGGTCGGAGCGCTCCATCCCCTCTGTCATGACGAAAAAGTGCATCTGCGGCCGACGCAGTTCCTAACATCTCTGCGGTGACCGACTGTGGTTTGCCCTCCCAGACCATCTGAGGAAGCTTCAGACTATCCACTTTTAAATCAGGCCTAAAAACCTTTCTATTTGAGAAAGCCTTCTGTTTTATGTTGTACAACATTTGAAAAGCTGACATAATGAATGTGTTTGTTGTTTAATACCCTTTACCCTTGTAATCTTGTGATGTTCATTGGTGTCCTCTGCCTCAATTCCCATGTCTCTGTCCTATGTTTATTGCATCCTGAATCGTAGATTGTGCTGTTTTTATTGTATATGTATTGTACGGTGACCTTGGGTGTTTAGAAAGGCGCCTATAAATTAAATGTATTATTTATTATTATTATTATTATTATTATTATTATTAGGGCGATGCGACCAAGTGTATTTCTGAGCATGGACAAGCTCCTGAGGGGAGATTTTCTATTGTTGACTGAAGTGACACGGCTCACAGTGATTGCAAACATTGTAAGGGACTCAGACGTTTGCATTTTTAATGCTAGGAGCCTCATTCCAAAGATGGACATCTTAAGGCTCTGGATAAGTAACTCTGACCCCAACATCATCGTTATATTAGAATCTTGGCTAACTAGCCATGTGTCAGATTTAGATGTTAATTTGGATGGTTTTAAAATTTTCAGAGCAGATAGAATCAAAGGAGGTGGTGGCGTTTCTATTTATTACCAAAACAATTTAAATATATTGGTAAGGTTTCCACCTCAGTCCCAGGTCAATTTGAACTTTGAACAATGTTAATCTAGGTCACAGGTTACCTCTTGTGGCAGGCGTGCACCGTCTAACTTCCGCTAATTCTACTGCTCTAACCAGTTTGTCGGAGTTAATTACATCTTTGGTGAGTTCCGGAGCTATTATTGGGGGGTTTTAATTTGGACTGGATGTCCAAAAGCACTGATGACTTAAAACATTTAAAAAAAAAAAAAACATCTTATGCAATTGAACACAGAACTCACATGGCGAAACATGAGGAATCTTAATAAGTCTTCCCTCTTGGATCTGATCCCGACAAATAGGCCACATAAATACACACATTCCTGTGTTTTCCCAATAGACTTTAGTGATCACTGTCCAGTTGGCCGTATTAGAGACACTAAAATGAAGAGATATGGATCTCAGTAAGTCTATAAGAGGAATTTTAAGAAAGTTGTTGCAGGCATTTTTACATGACTTATATGACAGTGATCTGTCTTCTATAGCTGTTTCCAGATGCTGAATTATAACTGGAATATTTTATAACCATTTTTAATTTGTAAGCAAACAAACATACTCCTTTTAAGAAATGTCTAATTAAAAATAGAAGCAATCCTTGGTATACTTGAAATAGGTGAGAAAATATTTCAGAGAAACAAAGCTTGGGCTTTGGCTAGATCTACTACTTGTGATGTGGACTGGCAAACATTTAGACATCTTAGAAATACATGTACGTACATGGTGAAAAGTGCTAAATCTACATATTATTTGAACAATTTATCTGAACGTGGAAACAATTCATCAGCAAAATTCTGGAAAGTGGTTAACTTAAAGACAGTGTAAGGAAACCAATCCCCAAATCTTCTCCCTCAGAGACAAAGTGGCCCCTGGGGAACATTCCAGAGGAGCCAGCATTTTCTCTCAACAGAAAGGGCCATAAAAACCTTGACTCTATTCCAGCAATTCCAGCTGCAACTCTAAGGATTAATATATTGGGATAGAGAAATTGTTGAGTGTCATAGTCCATAATTGTAGCATAGTCATGTTTGGTATTGAATTGTTCACCATGACATTTTGTAAGCTTTGCAGACGTTATATAGAACATATTCCAAGTATATATGCGTAAATAGAACCAAACCGATATGAGGTAAACTGGTAATCCTGACTGACCTTATCAAGTGAAAGAATTTACACCTTAGCCCACTGGCCAGCGGCCAATCAGATGACCCAGGCCACCTTCTGGACCCCCCTTTCTAAGCATCCTATAAATAGTTTTCTCAAACAAAGTTAGGCTTTTGAACATCCAAAGTTTACCTGGCGGCCACCGGGTTATCACAAACTACATAATCACACCCCCCTTTCCTTGAACCACGCTCCACGGGCGCCTTGGCCGAAAAATCCTTGCAACATTTTCGAATTTAACTTTACCATTTCAGAGCAAAGAAACCTTTATTGAACCACGTTCAGCACTTCACAACTTCCAATGTTTATTCAAACGATTCAGAGCTTTTAACCAAATCTACGTGAGTTGGAGGATCGCTGGATCTCCCAGACTGAACCAGCGCAACATGTTCTCACTCCACGAGGTCAGCGACCACATCAAAGAAAATCGACGTTTCAAACCTCAATACTACTAACGCAACGGACTTTTCCATCTTTATTCAAACAACCAACTAAGTTTCAGAACATTCCAACTTCACAAAACGAACCGAGTCTCAGAACTTTACCACTAAAACCACGGACAACCTCTCCACTTTGGTCCAGCCGCAACATGGGATCAAAATTCATTCCTGTGCTACACAACGCCGCCTATCGTCTCAAAGTAACGTAAAGCCCACTTTAGGTAACATTGAGCGTTGGATGCTAGAGCCTAGGCAACTTCTCCTGTGTTGTGTTTACCATAATTTGACAATATTTTAACTGTTATACTGTGTATGTTTAGATTCTAACCATCGCGTTAAATGCCTACTAACCACTTTCGTTTTTCAATGTTATTATTTAGCCATAGTAACGTAATTATCATGCTTTCTTTAGACTAGTAAATAAATACAATTGCTTTGCATTTAAACCCAGCTGTGTTGCTTCGTTTCAAACAATCATTTATTCTCATAAGACTTCACTACTTCAGAATTGAGATCGAAAACGTTAACTATTACATTATTAAATTAATGATAAAGATTCGGTTTCCCGCAGAGCCCTGCTTAAGCTAAATTCTTTCTGGTGCTGCTCCGTACATACGTAATTACACTTCATCGCCTTGATCGATTATAATATTAATTTATGAATTAACTGATCATATGCAAAGATTGATAAAGCGTAATTTACACACAAGAAGTAGTAAGCCAGTCTCCCTACAACAGTGTTTCATCCTGTCTCCCTCAGCAAATAATGCTCGACTCCTGTCCTGTAACTGATGAAAATAAGATTTGTGATATTATTAACCATAATTTTATAAAATCAGCCTCACTTTTTGAAGAATGCAGTAGAGCTGTTGGGGCACAAATGGCACCAGGAGATGCTGTTACACTAGTGCAGAAAGAGAGATATTCCCATGGAAATGGTAGAGAGAATAGAGGGCGGGCACTATTATGCGCTTGCGTGTGACGTTATGGTCGTGTAGGGGGGTGTTGGTGTACGCGCATTTGATTTTTCCTACAGTGCAAAAGAGGAGTGTATTCTATTTAGTGTTGTTATGAGGCTGCGGTCTTGATTGACAGCTTAACGTATCTGTAGGGGCAGGATTTATTATTTTTTCTACAGGGCTGAGAATGTGTATACTTCCGCGCTCACGATGGTGTACATGCATTTGCTTAGGTTTTTTGGCGTCGTAACGAGGCTGCGGTCTTGATTGACAGATGAACGTGTGTAAGGGTGGGACTTATTTTTTTTCTACAGCGCAAAGTGTCTAGGCTCGTGCTCTCTGGGTAGGGCAATCTTAAGGTGTGTGCGTCTCTATGAGAGTAGGCTAGACAAACCCAACAGCTACAGTGTAGTCAACGGCAGCTGTATTCACGCAGCGGTGAAGATAACCGCGCTGTGTACCGTTTTGAAACTGTTTAAATCAACACAACTATAACGTTTTTGTTGATCTGAGTCTTTTAAGTCATTCCAAAGTAATACTTAGTTTCAGAAAATAGAAGTGTTTATATCTATAGATCTCTTGCTAATTCGTAGTTAGCTTCCAAAGAACGTCGGTTTTTGTTGTTACATGAAAAAATCCTCAACTTTCAGTAGTTTGATAAAAAAAGATGTTTAACATCCAATGATTGATGGACTGGTTTAAGAATATATTCTTCAATCACTGGTAATTCCAGTTTCCATATTTCTACTGTTAATAACATAATTTTGTCATTTCAAAACGCCTCTGCGTGGTCAACCCTGGGTTTGGTCATAATGCTCTATTTTCTTTCTCAAACGGGCATGAAGAAGTCCAGCACTCCTTGTCTTCAAATGAATTTGCCTCAGTGTTCCCATTATTTTTGACGGTAAAACTTTGATTCATTTTGAAGTAAACCCCACGACCTTACGGGGACTAACCAATCAGTAAACAAATATATATTTAAAATATGTGTCATGTACATTATTTGAATCGCTACTAACTTTAATCAAAAAGTTCCGTCATGGCCTTTCAACTGTGACTAGACAAAGGTCTCTTGAAAAGATTCAGCAAAAAAAAAAGTACACGTTTTTGAAGGCAAAAAAATATCTGCTCCCTCAAAGTTTTCCGTGCCTTGCTGCATTCAGCTTCACTTTGTCAGGACAGCGGTAAAACAGACGTCATTCTCTACTATCACTTGCTAGCAAGTTTCTGTTTAGATTTCAGTCGCGTTGATTGAAATCCGTAAAGTGAGACATATTTTCATTGTTTTACGTATGGTTGTCAGTCAGTTTGGCAACTATTACTTAGGCCTATAACACATTGAATTCTAACTTTATCTAGGCTGATTGATTTTGAATGTAAGTGATACTCATCCGTAACGTTATCTGTACCAAGATAAGAGGCAACCTAGTTGTTGCATTCTTGAGCGGGGTAATTTTAAGTAGGCCTATCAAGGCAATTAAGAATATATTAATGATCCTAGAGGATTAGAAAAACTTTTCATATTTAAAATACTTCTGCTAATGAAGAACTATGCATGATAAGAGTTTGAGGTATAAATCAATTGCCGTGAGAAAATCTGGACCTTTCCTTTCATCTTTTGTTTTCCTGTATGTCCACTGAAGCATTGGTTTCCTTAAAAATTGCGTTGAGTGGCATGTCCAGTATTTGTGACCACGGATGCATGCATGAAAAATCAGTGCATCAAGAAAACAAGAAAACCTATTTATTACTCAGATGGTTTATTGTCTTGTTTAGGTTTGCAGAGCAGACTGCAGAAATTAGCAGATCGGCTACTCGTAGACAGCTAAAAATACAAGATCAATACAATACAAGATCATCATCGTGATTATAAATGAAATATAGGCCTATAATATAGGAGTTTGTTGGGTAGAGAGTGGTGACTTGGAAGCACGAATGGGCGAGAACTTTGTGGGAGGCAAGGAAAACGATAGTATTTCAACGAGAGAAGATGCCTGTGAATTGCAGCTTTATAGGCTAAATAAGCAGATTATGTACAAATAATATTGAGCAATGATCTTGCAATGGGATCTATATTTTACGATAGTTCTGACTGAAATGTATTTTCGACACGGTAATTATCTGGCACTGATTATGGTGTACAAATGCAATTGCAAGCAGTAGGCTATCTGTCGATTATAGCCGTAATTTTTGTTGTTTAGGACCGCGTCCTGAAAAAGCTAAGATGATGACACATTTGCGGTTTTTAGAGTACACGTTTTTAATATTGTAGCCTTAATTAAGGTAAACAACCATACAACTGTAAAGGCAGTGAGTTTTTCAAAGTATTTGTAGCAACATATCCATTATTTGTCCCATGATAAAGAAGCAAACTAATATCAAAGTTGCCCATTGGAGGTTTGAGCTTTTTGAAGACGGCGCTTAGCTACAAGAAAGTTTCAACTCTGTAAAATGAAAAAAAAAATGTCAACACTAAAACTGTCACTTTTAGAAAAACTTAAAATTTATGAATTTGTTTTTATTAATAAACGTTTAGTAAGTAACAGAAATTCGGAGCATTCTCTGTTTTAATCACTTGATTAAAAAAAAACAGAAAACGCGTGGCCAACTTTGACATTAGTTTACTTCTTTGTCATGGGAAAAATAATGTATATGGTGCTACAGATACTTTGAAAAACTCAAATATTAAAAACATGTACGCTAAAAACCCTGAACGTGTCAAACAACTTAGCCTTTTTATGACGCGGCCCTAGGCTACAAAAATTCTACTGCTCCGAACGACAGATAGCCACGGTACTGCTTGCAATTGCGTTTGTACACGCATAGTCAGTGCCAGATAATCCCCGGGTCGAAAAGACTTTTCAAAACATCTCAGTAAAATGTAGGTCCCATTGCAAGATCATTGCTCAGTATAATTTGTACTTATCTGCTTATTTTGCCTATAAAGCGGTAATAAACAGGCATATTCTCTTGTTGAAATACTATCGTTTGAAACATAGTAGACCATTGTTTTCCCTGCCTCCCCCCACAGTTCTCGCCCAATCGATCTTGCAAAAGTCAAAGCTCTCTGCCCAACAAACTTCTTTAATTTATAATAATGATAATCTGGATCTTTTAGCCATGTAATTCCACACGACCTTTGGAAGTAGGCTAGCTGATCTGCTCATTTCTGCAGTCTGCTCTGCAAATTAAACAAGATAATAAATGATCTGACCAATAAACACATCTTGTTTTCTAAACACTGATTTTTCATGCATGCTTAAATAACATCTGTGGTCACAAATACTGGGCATGCCACTCGCAATCTTTAAAGAAACCAAGGCTTCGGTAGACATAACAAAGAACATGAAAGGAAAGGTCCAACTTTTCTCATGGCAATTGATACGATCTCTTATCATGCACATTAAGTTCTTTATTAGCAGAAGTATTTTAAACTTTGAAACATTTTTCAAATCCGCTAGGTACATTAATATTGCCTTAACAAATTAAATACCCTGATACTTAAAATGACCCCGCAACATGAATGTTAACAACTAGCTTGGCACAGTTAACGTTCCCAATGCATCACTTAACTCATAGTATAGTGGAGAGTGACGTTTGTTTTACAGCTGTCCTGAAGAAGTGAAGGCATGGAAAACTTTGAGGGAGCAGATCTTCCTCTGCATAGGATCGATTTTTAAAAAAAATTCTGAGAATCTTTCAAAGGCCTTCGACTAGTCGGAGTTGAAAGGCACCGACTGATGGATTTAATTTAAGTTAGTGGCGAATCATGTAAAGTACACAGTGCA
>JAPMUY010005999.1:40000-43513 GCA_026901105.3 Galaxias olidus | reverse complement strand
TCTCTCAATCTTTCCCTCTCTCTCTCTCTCTCTCTCTCTCCTTCTCTCTCTGTCTTTCTACCTCCCCTCTTTCTCTCTTTATTTAGTTTCCTCTCTCTCTCTGTCTCTCTCTGTTCCTCTCTGTCTCTCTGTGATAAGAGGACCACATGCTGAAAGCCCTCAGAGAGCCGTTTGACACAGAGCCACAGTTCACTTCCCGGGGAGATGACGGCGTGACACGGTTTGATTATTCATTTTCGTAGCTTCATATTTGTGGCGGCGTTTGTGGGGCCCCCGTTTCAGGTCTTTTTTTTTCTTTGCCGTTCTTTCTCGTTAGCCTTCCAGAATGTTCCAATCTCTCTGTGGTCCTATCTCTGGTTCACTCCGCCTCTCCTCTCTCTGAGTTTAGATAAGGTTCCAGCCCGCTACCCTGCCCCCTGCTCTCCATCGCTCTGTCCCTCCCTCGATCTGCACATGTTCAAGGCTCTCTGCACCTTGCCAAAAGGCAGAGGACGAAGAGGAGGAGGAGGAGGAGGAGAAGGAGAAGGAGGAGGAGTAGGAGGGAATGGTGCCAAGATGGTAGCGTTGCTGATAGTTCAGCTTCAACGCCCTGCCCTGCCCATCAAACCCCCCTCACACACACACACACACACACACACACACACACACCATAATGCTCCTGCACTTTACACACACACACACACACACACACACAGAAACACACACAGACACACACACACACACACACACACACACACACACAGACACACACACACACGCACGCACACACACACACACACACACACACACACACTCACATGCCATATTGTCTCCTCCTCCTCTTCATCCTGGTCCAGACCTATTAGACCGTGCCATAGTTTTAACACCCTGTTAATTAAAACAGGGAGAAACACACACACACACACACACACACACACACACACACACACACACACACACACAGATTCATGTAAGCCAAACCACACTGGCTCTCCTGCCTCCCTCCCTCCCTCCCTCCCTCCCTCCCTCTCTCAGCCGTGTCTCCTGTGCTGGGCTCCCTCCCTTCATCCAGTCTGCCTCTGCTCTCTGGTATGTGGTGGAACCACCATGAGACTGATAGCGGGGCACTTTAACACAGTTCTCCCTCAGCTCTCTCTCTCTCTCTCTTTCTTTGTCTTTCTCTTTCATGCTCCCTCTCTCCTTTGATCTGGCTATGCCGGTGATTAGTATTGTTTCCTCATGCCAGCCTGCTTGGTTTTTAGCTCGTTTTTTCTTTCCTTTTTTGTAATCGCTCTGCTTGTTTTATCTGCCCTCGTCAGACTCCTAATCTGGGCCTGTCAGTCAGCGCGTGACCCCCATGGTCTTTCTCTCTCCGTCCCTCCATCCTCCGCTCCCTCTCTCCTTATCTCCCTATGTAGATGCTTTGTTCTCCTCTAGACCATATCTTGAGCCAGCAGACGTGTGTGTGGGTGTGCGTGTACCTGTTAATAATAGCATATCTGTTTGTAATGATCAATCTTTATGTGGGCCATGGTCTGTCTGTCTGTCATTCTGTTGCTCTGCATCTGTCTGTCTGTCTGTCTGTCTGTCTGTCTGTCGGTCTGTCTGTCTGTCTGTCTGTCTGTCATTCTGATGATCCTTGTGTGTGTGTGTGTGTGTGTGTGTGTGTGTGTGTGTGTGTTGGTCTATACATGTTATGCTATCTATATATGGTATTCTCTTGTCCAGATCATTGAGGTATATTTCTAGATGGTCAGCAACCCCCGCCCCCCTCTCCCCAGGACCCCAGCCTCCTTGACCCTGTCATGGAGGAGCCTGCCCTTTCCTTGGGACCAGCAGAGAGAGGCGCTGACCTCCGTGTGGTTCATTAACAAGTCTCTGTATTTAACATACCCCAGGGCACACACACAGACCCCACGGCGCTGGGAGAGACGCCTCATTCAAACGGGTGTGTGGGTGTGTTTTGAGGGTGCAGGTGTGCAGCACACGGAGAAACACTCATAGTGTGAGTACACGGACACCCAGTGTGACACGTGGGTCGCCGTGTGTGTGTGTGTGCTCCGTGAGGTACTAGAGAAGGGCGTGCCCGCTGTCGCTCTGTTGTGTTTAAAAGTGTTCAGTGTTCTTAGAAGTACAAGAAACTGTGGCGCCTGAAGGATTGGTTAGCGGGCAGAGAAGGAGGGAGCCAGACAGAGTGTTTGTGTGTGTATGTGTGTGTTTGTGTGCGTGTGTGTGTGTGAGTGTGTGTGTGTGTGTGTGTGTGTGTGTGTGTGTGTGTTTGCGTGCTCACTTTCTTTTGTGTGAGTGTGTGTGTGTGTGTGTGTGTGTCTGTGTGCTGATCTCGACAAATGAGAGGGAGGCGGTAGAGTGCGGCCCGTCATCCATTTTTCATTCATATCTGAAGGCGTGACCTTTTACCCCCTCCTCTTCCTCCCCCTTCCTCCTGCGTCCCGCCTTCTCCCTCTCCGTGTGACATCGTCCACGTCCCGCCGCGGCGCTTTGTTCCTCCGCTCAACTTTATTGTCTGACCGTGTCGGCCACGCCCCTCACCTGCTGCCCCCCCCCCTCCCCCTGTGCTCCTCTCCCCCTCCCCCTGTCCCACCCTCCCCCCTGTAGTCCTCTCCCTCTCCCCCTCTCTCTGGAGCGGGAGTGGGACAGGTAGAGGCGCGTTTTTGTCTCCAGATAGCGTCGCGTTGACGGGCCTCGTCTCAGCTCGTCCTCCCTGATAGCCGCCTGGTGACTGGGGTACCCGGGCAGACAGGGGTGTGTGATGGGGGTGGAGGCCTCGCCCAGGGGACCAAAGACCCCTTACACTCACATCCATGTGCCCACACACACACAAACACACACACACACACACACACACACACTGAAGCAGAGGCTGTCTCGCGTTCTAGAAGTCTGTCGCTGCGGAACGTCTCTCCCAGCGCCTTTGTTCTCCTAAACCCATCTCTCTCTCTGGTGCCTGTGAAAGCGGTCAAATGCCTGGGTGTGAAACCGACTGTGGAAGGATCAACTGGGAAAGCGTGTTTGAATCATAAAACCATTTCCCCAGCCTCTCAGTCTATTAGCGCCACATTGCCCCACTAATCACATAATCACCCACGCTATGAATAATAATGGCATCATTTTCCTAATGAATAAAATGTATCAAGTGATGGATTAGAATTAGAATAAGAATGACTGCAGACGGCCAGACGGCCTGCACCCTCTGGTGGGTTTTGGACCAGCAGTCAGAGAAATGTCTCTCTGCTGGGGGAGAGCCGCTCAAAGGCAACGCCAAGCCCAGGCACTTTGTGTGTACCTTTCTTTCTGACCCTCGCACCAGCATAAACATATACAACATATATATTATGCATGAGAAACATGTTTTTATTAGCGTGTGTGGTGTATGTGTGTGTGTGTGTGTGTGCGCGGGTGGGGGCGCTAACCCAGGGGGAGGGGTCATATCCCCTGCAGGCGGACTGTCACCACCCCATCTTTCATGTTGCGCCTCAATCTATCCCCCCGTCCCCACGGAGACCTCCGACCGTC
>JAPMUY010005999.1:32500-35000 GCA_026901105.3 Galaxias olidus | reverse complement strand
GTGTGCCACTGCGTGCATCTCTGTTTGTGTGTGTGAGTGCGTGTGCAGGTGTGTATTCCACCAAGTAGTTTGCTAATCTAACAAAGCACCTGAGTGTGAGGAAGTGAAACTAACGAGCGAAGGAGATGGGAGAAAGAGAGGGAAGGAGGGAGGGGAGACGGAGCACAGAACTGTGGGGAGGAAGTTGACGTGTGTTTGGGAATTGGAGATGGAACTGAAAGTGGTGTGTGTGTGCGTGCGTGTGGGGGGCTCAGGAGTGTGGGGTGTGTTTGAGAATGGAGAGATGGAAGGTAGCTGGTGTGTGTGGGGGCTCAGGGGTGTGTGTGCGTGTGGTGTGTGTGTCTCAAACTGAAAACATAACCTCATAAATTAAACTGACTCATCTGTGTGTGCACCTGGGCTGTAAGGATAGAGTGCTAAAAGAGCTGTTTGGGCTGTGTGTGTGTGTGTGTGTGTGTGTGTGTGTGTGTGTGTGTGTGTGTGTGTGTGTGTGTGTCTAGCACATGCGTTTGGAAACTCCAACTTTGAACTTTGACCCAAAGGCACCCATCTTGTATTCCTTTCACTTTTCCTTTCCTCAATACTAAAGGAAATAATTCCCTTATCTGAAATCCCATTTCCTCACCAGATAAACCCAACAATGACTGTGCTGTGTTCCCTAACCAAATCACACAGGCAGCCTCTGTGTCCTTGTAAGTTCTGACACACACACACACACACACACACACACACACACACACACACACACACACACACACACACACACACACACACACACACACAGAGATAGAGACTGGACAGATGCCAACGTATATTATGACTGTAAATGAGGGAACATGAGGCCATCCTGCACTGTGCTTTGTTTAGTAAGACATCTAGGATCTGACTCAGAGATATGCTCACTAAGAGGACAAGGAGAGAGAGAAGGAGGGGGGAAAAGAGAGGGATGAGAGAAGAGCTGAGTCAGAGGAGAGGATGGCAGAGGCGTGCGAGGGACATTAAGACTGTAGCTAATCCCACTAAAAGGGGATACTGCCCTCTCTCCTTCCCCCCTCTCTTCCCCCCACCTCCCTCTCTCTCTCTCTCTTTTCTCTCGCCCTCTCCTTCTCAGACGTCCTCTTTGGACTGTAAATGAGATCCGGTGACATAACCAAAGCACCCCTGTCCTCAAACCATCCGGGGACACTGCGGCGCGTGGCTCTCCCTCCGGCAGGGACAGGGAAGAGAGAGTCCTGGCGCTCCTCTGCTATTCTCTTCTCTTCTCCTTCTCCTCCAGTCTCTCTCTACTACCTGCTCATTACTGCTGCACTCCAATACTTTACTTGTCACTGTTCAGAGATACTGTGCCACACTCCTCCTCTCCCCTCCGTTTCTCTCTCCCCCTCTCTGTCAGTCGATGCCTCTATATCTCCACTCGGGCACCGGCATCATTAGCGTCAGCGTCGGCAGCCAGATTGCCTCTGCTAACCAAAATGCATATCATTGCTTCCCATTACGGAGAGCCGTTTACTGAGGTAAATAGAGAGAGGCGGAGGGGGAATTGAATAAACGCACAATAAGAGCCCGCCAACCCCTCCCTCCTCCCCCTGAAGAGCCCCCAACTCGCACTCTTTCTTTTCCACAATTCATATTCTCATGTCTTTATTGGAGCATCCATCTTTTTTTTTGTCCCCCCCCCCTCTCTCTCTTTCTCTCTGCACCCTGGAGGGTTGTTGTGCTGCTCGCTGGTGCCCTCAGTCTGCACTGTACCACCCACTGCCTCTCCAGCAGCCCCCCCCACCCCCATTTCATCTCTCCCTCCCTCACACACTCCCACCTTTTCACCCGCACTCTTCCACATTTCAGGGTTTTTTTTTTCCTGCAGGGGAAAGAAAAAATGGGGAGGTTGGAGGGGGGGGGGGTTCTGGGGTTGTTAATTGGAGAGCCTGAGGGGAGAGGGAGAGAGGAGGGAGGAGCTGGTGAAGGAGAGGGGGCAGAGACGGGCACAGACGGGGAGGGTGAGGGGGCCAGTTTTGTTGGGGGGTGCCCAAACATTAAATATTAACACCTTTTATTATCTCTGTCTCTTCACTGACGTTCACTGATTGGGTCTCGCTCAGAGGACACACACACACACACACACACACACACACACACACACACACAGACACACACACACCACACACACACACACCCACACACTCACTCTTTGGGGGTTCAAAATTGAGTCCCTCACCAAATGAAAGGCGGCCACCAGGACACAGACAGAGCAGTAATTGGATGCCTCGCTCCGTGTGTCCCTCTGAAGCAGACAGTTATTAAATTCGACTTGATATTTTCATCTCCGAATGCCATTTGCTGCCCGGGCTTATGGCAGCCATTCCTCTTTGTTAGAGACGGTCCCCACAGCCAATACGAGGCTCCAACTGCTGCCAGGCTCGATGGAGGGCATAGTCCTTTTTCAAAGACTAGACGGAGGCCACATCGTGCCATCTGGGATAGGAAGCCGTGTGGAGGGCGA
>JAPMUY010005999.1:20000-25000 GCA_026901105.3 Galaxias olidus | reverse complement strand
ATAGCCACAGTGGTGGACGGGATGGGAATACCAATGCTCTGCTACTGTGGTTCTCCGGGAACGTTGCACGGCGCATATGCCGCAGTGAATTAATTAGCTCTCTCCCACCCCTCCTCTCCTCCGTCGCTCCTCTTTTTCCACCGCTCCCTCCTTTTCCCTGAAATCCAATCGTCGCCTCGTACAATCGCTGCGCCACTCGGAACGCTGACACCCGCCCACGGACACACACGGTTCTCCCTGGTCCCACGGGAGCCATTCCGTGTCCCCCCAGTCGCTCGTTCTCCCATTGATACGTGGGACACTGTGTGTACCCTAATGGCCGCCGGTGGATGGGGAGTCCACTGGGGCCAGCCGGGGGGGGCTGACTGGGGGCTCTCCAGCCTCTCCCCGTCTCCATGACTGTTGTTGAGGCTGGACGGTGGACTTTAAGACACTCTGGCTTCATTCTGTAGATGAGCGGACTATAGGTTGGCTGTAGAGCTAGCTAGCCATTTGTCATTCTTATCTGTGCTCGCCTGTCCTGTGTATTTGTTAGTGCTTTAGGATTGGTTAAATATTTGTGTGTGATGTGTGTGTGTAGGAGTGTGGTCCTTGGAGATGACATAAACCATGCTTTGTTGATTATTCCGGTCAGGGCATCTTTAGACTTGCACACTTTTATTGTGTGCATGTGTGTGTGGGGATGTGTGTGTTTTGTATGATAAAGGAGGGGCAGGGCTTTAAGACCTGGTGTTAGTCACAGACCACTGACTACTCTTTGCTGTTTGTCTGTCTATAAGCCAGTCTGTCTCTCTGTGTGTTTGTGTGTGTGTGTATGTGTGTGTGTGTGTGTGTGTGTGCGTGCGTGTGTTTATGCAGAGCGATCAGTGTTATCTGCCTGAGGCATCGCAGGACAAGGCGTGTCCCAGCACTGATAAAGACCTGCCTGGACCCATCTCCCCTGTCCCGGCCCTCTAACCCTCGTCTAAACAATCGGAAGCCCCCCTGGGCATGACACCAACACACACTCACACCCACACACACCCACACACACACTGGTACACAGGCAAGCACAAACACCTTTGATTTTAAAATCGGGACTTAAAAGGGTTTGGGGTTTTAGCCAAGAGACCGTCTGAAGTTAGGGCCCCGGCTTGAACCAACCCTTTAATTGTCCCCGTTCTTCCCTCTTTCATCCCGCGCTCCTTCCTCTTCCTCTGTTCCGGCTGCCTCCGAGTGCTCCGGGTGGCTGCGTGTGCGCGTGCTTTGCTTTGGGTCGCGCGCCACAGGAAATCCCTCTCTGAGCAGCCCTGCTAATGAGACAGCAGCGGCCCGTGTCTCTGTCTAGATACGGGGACCTCCGTCGCTCGCGTGCTGTCACGTTCTCCATATAAGGTGTGATATCGTTTGTTTCCCCATGTATGTTTTTGTCTGTGCCACCAGGACCGAACCCCATAGCCTCATAGCCTTGATAGAGTAATAATGCCTTTCTAATCACCCCCCCTCTCTCTCTCCATCTCCTCTTCTGTTCTCCTCTCTTCTCTCCCTCTGCAGCATGTCTGGGGAGCGTGATGGTCAAGGTGACCCCCATGGTGGAGGTGATGAAGGGCGAGGATGTCAGCCTGCCCTGCGTCTTCACCGCCTCGCCCTCGTCCAGCAGCAACATCGTCGAGTGGTTCATCGTGAGTCTCTCTCTCTCTCTCTCTCTCTCTCTCTCTCTCTCTCTCTCTCTCTCTCTCTCTCTCTCTCTCTCTCTCTCAAACTTTTAGACCATAAACTATGTTTGAGCTTTTGTCAACAAACAAGATATTGGATGACAATGGTCGTCTTAGTACTGGGGAAAAACAGAGATGTAATTATTAACTCCAGTAGTATGTCTTGCTGTTGCATAATGTTTCTACATAAAAGATAATTGGTGTGCTGGTTCCGCCTTTCCTCCTCTCTGTCTCCCTCGTCTCCCTCGACCCCCCCCCCCCCCCAGGAGGACATGGACACCCGTAAGCGCGTGGCGTACCGCACGGAGGCCGGCGAGGGGGATAGCGACAAGGACACCCCTCTGTCGGGCCGCGTCACCATGGGCCACGACTTCTCCCTGACCGTCTCCCCGGTCAACCCCGAGGACCAGCGCTCCTTCGTCTGCCAGGTGACCGCCGGGGCGAGCGGCGTGGGAGAGGCCGTCACCGTGGTGACAGTCTTCTGTAAGTCCCCCCCCCCCCTCCCGCCTTTGACCTTTCCGTTGACCCCCGTCGCCATCTTTGTCTGGATTTACGGGGGTCGTTTGCTGTAAAAGGTTAATTGCCCGTTTGCATGTTCTCATGTTTTTATTTAGCGCTTCAAGCGCTTTGCGTGGACAAACAATTACATGATTTGCATTATTTACTGTCCATATGAACTATCCCATTGTAACTCGCTTTACATGTTCATACTGTGAGTCGATTCAATAGCTCTTGATGTAATTACTCCCTCTTGTTAAGTGATATCTCTTTAATGGTGGGATGATGTCACATGTGCCTGCAGACTTTTAATTGGATTCCTTAGGCCGGCCCTGATGACTCTCCCGGAGGTCAATTAACGAGAGCAAGATCACACTTGACTCAATTGATTAATTGTTCAATTGCACCTGTCAAGTCTAATAGATGTCACCGTAATGACCAATCGGTTAAACGCCCTGATTTATCGCCATGGTGATGAGGACTGACCCTGGTGCCGCTTGCGTGCCCTTGTCCCTCCCACAGCAACCCCAAACCGACATCAATCTCACTCGGGGTGTTTAGACGGCCCGTCAAAATCAAAACAGCGGCATCGGCTTTTGGGAGTGGAGCGGTATCAATCCTGGCGAGGCCGCCGGGGGGTGGGGTGGGCGGTGGGGTGGGGGGGGGGGGGGGGGGGGGGGGGGGGGGCGTTAGAGCGTGATGAGATGGCCTTTTAATGAACCTTTGGACGCTCCGCTAAATTGGGCTCCCAGTCAATCATTAACGCGCCCCGGCCCAGGGGACAGCGGGGTCCTAAAGGAGTCTCTCTCGAAAAAACCACGGCTCGTCCGGAGTTAGCCTGTGTAGGAGTTGCCGTGACGATGTCACCCCAAGGGGTCTTGTTTCACACAGAGCTCGCTGAAAGGGTTAAAGACCTACAAAAACCAGCAGCCCACTTTAAGACCTGACTGACACTTTGTTGTTTTCTTAACTCAAGGAGCTTAATGGCTTGGAGTTCTGCTGACTCCTGGGCAGGACTGAGTGGTATTAGCCGTCTAACAATGGCTCTCCTCCAGGGAGGGATGCAGCAGCCGGCATAATGGCCGGAACAGACAGGGCAAACAGGGTTAGAGCCGCCACAAACAAAGACATGATACATCCTGTTTCCCCTTTCCTCTACACAACGGCATGGAAGGAAGGGTGGAGGAATCTGGCCCACGTCCCATCTTCATCTTCTCTCTCTCTCTCTCTCTCTCTCTCTCTCTCTCTCTCTCTTGCTTTCTCTCTCTCTGCCTCACTATTTGGTAGGTTTTAAAGCAGTAAACTTTTTAACTACTTAAAGAAGTAGTGGCGTGTGAGGAGAAGCACTCCAATAGCTAAAGGACAGTGTGTGATTCAGGAGAGTGGACAGGGAGAACGTCCACCTATGCTGTTTAATGTCCCCCTGTTTATTTGAATGAGCAGGCGGCAACTGCGCCGGCCGATAGCGTGACCTCGCATTGTGAACAAGGGAGGGAAGTAGAGCGATAGAGAGAGGGAGAAACGAAGGGAACGCACCTTGTTGCTTGTGAGACCCAGCCAGAGGAGGGTTCTCGGTGAGCTTTGACCCTTATCAGCGCCTTGGAGCTGGGTCACGGTACGATTAGACAAACAAGCGTATGCCCCGCCCCGCCCAACTGGAGAGGTCAGCAGAGTGGGCAGGGCTGTGTGTGGTAGAGACGTGTGTGTGTGCTCTGTATTTGCGTATTCGTGAGAACTGATCCGAGGTGTTCGACTTGTTTGCTCGTGGGAAGAATAGCTCTTTAGTAACCCCTTGTCTCTTAGACCATCTATCTGTCTGTCTGTGTCTCTCTGTCTGACCAGCTGTCTGTCTGTCTGTCTGTCTGACCAGCTGTCTGTCTGTCTGTCTGTCTGTCTGTCTGTCTGACCAGCTGTCTGTCTGACCAGCTGTCTGTCTCTCTGTCTGTCTGTCTGTCTGTCTGTCTGTCTGTCTGTCTGTCTGTCTGTCTAACCAGGTATATGTCTGTCTGTATGTCTAGCTGTCTGTCTGACCAGCTATATGTCTGCCTGTCTGACAGTCTGTGTGCCTGTCTGTCTCTCCAGATGCTCCAGAGAAACCTGAGCTCACCAGGCCGTCTAGTCAGGCTATCTCTGCAGGGAAATCTACCAGCTCTGAGGTATGTGTGTGTGTGTGTGTGTGTGTGTGTGTGTTACTAGGGGGGATATAAAATGAATGACAATGTTGTTTTCATCAAGGCCTCTGTGCTTCATCTAGTTCGCTGTATGTGTGTGTGTGTGTGTGTGTGTGTGTGTGTGTGTGGTTCTTGTGCGCCCCTCAGATCGGTCAGTGCACCAGCAAGAACGGCCACCCTCAGCCCAGGATCATCTGGTTCAAGGATGACCAGCCCCTGCCGGAGGTCAAGGACACCAAAGAGAGTAAGCTCTCCACCTCCTCTCAGCTCCTCCAAACTGCACACTCCTGCCTGCGTCTCCTCAGTCTCACCCCCCACCCACCCGCTCTCTCTCTCTCTCTCTCTCTCAGAGACCTACATGCTGCCGTCGGTGGTGAAGGAGGCGTCGGGCCTGTTCACCATCACCAGCACACTCTACATGCAGCCCACCAAGGAGGACAAGGGGGCGCTGTTCCACTGCACCGTGGAGTACAGCATGCCCCAGGAGCAGATCAAGCAGAAGCAGTCCGACACCATCACCATCAACCTCAACTGTAAGGAGCCCAGGCTAGCCCGGCTCAGATGGGTGGTTAGGGCTCAGAGTGGTGGCGTCCCTGCTAGGAGTTTGTGTCTGGAGGATGAGGAGGATTTGTGGGTG